>JASDQU010371423.1:88381-98918 GCA_032191745.1 Picea mariana | reverse complement strand
ATAATATTACAATAGTTCACACTAATTTAAGACCATTATACAATTTGCAAGACTTTCTCAAGAGTCTAAACTATTTCAAGTGTATTACTAACATGTTACCTTCAAATTATTTCAGCGAAATAGCCTAATTAATCAAAATCATCTAGCTTGAAACTATCCAGAAAAGTTGCATGGGTTCATGAACTATGGAGAACCCAAGGCACCCAGTTTCATCTGGGTTCTTCCCACTCAGAAAACTGGTGAGTTCCCCCAAAACGGGTTTCCAAAGCCCCAAAGGAGTTTTCCAAGAGTTCTTCAGGGCAAGATTTTCACATGAAAAAAAAATAAAGAAAAAGAAAAGCTTAAAACTCACAAAAATGGTGGGCCCCTCCTCCAAAAAACTAACCCCTCACTTCCCAACCACTTTCATTAACTCAAACGCACAAAAAACACACTTCATTTTTCCCATTTCATTTTCAGATTGAAGGGAGAAACAATTCAGCAGTGAAGAAGAAAGATAGGACCTTGTCGAGATACCTCCAGTTACTGTCACCAAAGAGGAGCCTATGCTTGAGAGAGATGATAAACTGGAGTGCCTGTTGACTGAGGGCCTTAGCAAGGCTGATGACAAGAATATGGCAGAACTAATAGACTTGGGTTGAGGAAGCCAAATCAGATGTTTTTTATTTCATTTTAGGAAATTCCATTAAGCAATTTTTGAATGTAGTATGTACTTGGTTCAAGACTCAAGACCTATTAATATCAATTTCAAATGATAATGATCAAGTTTACTACTTTTCTAATCATCGTATGATTGTTCAATGTTGAATGAGAATTCTAAATCATGAGTGCCATTTGATAATAGATATGTATTATTCATGTTTTTTTTGTTACGTGTAAGTTGTACTATATCAATTTTATATGAATGATGAATTTCATTTGAAAGTTGTATTATGAACATTGTTGATTTACATAAATTCCAGGTCTGTTTTTTTTCATATATATGTATATACACCACTGATGAACCCCACTGATGAACCCTCGACCCCTGTTTCAAAAAGTGCCATCCCCATCCATGCATCTGTACCCAAACAAACGTACCCTGACAACTTATTTCATGTTAATCATCCTATCTGAAAGATCATATAGAGTTTCAATAATACTAAGACATAACAACAACCATTCAAAATTTCATCAGCATATTTCCAGCATGATATCAAACTCATCCATGAGTCCTGACCCAGAATGAGAAAGAAATCTGACTGATCACCAAGATATGATAAATGTCCTCCAGATATGAATCGCACATTTCTTGTCTAATGTGTCAGCATAAACAATAGGAATATCATTGTGCAAAACACAAATTTGGGTCTGAAATTTAACTTGAGTCTGCACTGAAAACTGCAGGAATGGAATAAAGCAAAACCCAAATTTAGATGAATCATAAGCATTCCAATTAATTTAGTTAATATCAAATCGTCCACTATAATTTGTTGTAATATTCAACAATCCAGAGTCTTCAACAACATCATTCAACACTGTTTAATTTTTGCTAGGAAACTCCAAATCAACTTAAATCCAGGCCAGAGATGAAAAGGTATTGTCCCAACAATATGAAGTTTCACAACTCCCAACTATGGATAGCTAGGTAAATCAATTCATCTATTTTTAGTGACCAAAGGCAGGTGTATACATTGTACAGTACTAAAGACTTGCTTATTTTGAAACCAGAACGTAATTGTGCCAGAGAACAAATTGTTCAAGGACCCATATTGAAATCAGAAAATAAATGATGATGTTTGAGGACCAAGTACAAACACATGGGAAACAAACAAGTTTACAGCACGGTCTTGCAAACTGCAATACTAAGCTCATCTTATAGCTATAAAAAGGGTATAGGAAAATAGAATGAAATCTTACACTATAAGGTAATGTCTATGTTCCAGCTAATCACATGTTGTATTAGAGTGATATAACACTATGATAACTAGTATAAGAATCTGAACACCATTACTTATGCTTAATTATGTGAAAAGAATAGGTAATATAGTTTCTCTAGTATCTCTACTTGATCAGATTCCACCAACTTAAGCTATCACATATGACTCTAGTATAAGCACCATATTCTACCATATTAGATCGAATAGCATTTGATAATGAGTGCTCCAGGTTTAGCTATAACATAAGGATAGCCATAACTAAGCTTTTACTATGCTGTAAAATGGTTAGTACAAGATTATATGGAGTGAAGGAATACCATTGAATGATACTAGTCCAAGATTAGAGATCATCTTCCACCATGTAATCAAACATCTATATGAAGTAAGTTGTAATGAAGAACCCTATATGCTGCCATGTTCAGGTAATGGGTTTCAATCATCACATCTGGGCTTTGTCATAACTATGAACCCAATCTATATCATAGAATCATATGTATGAAACTATGATATTGTGGCACAATCACTTTGACCCAGATAACAGGTGTTCTTGGATTATTGTTTCCATTGTTGGGTATGTTTTGGGATTTTTCCATATTCATGCTCCAAATCCCTCTCTTGAAAGGGCACTGTTGTGGCTTTGGATAATGAAAATCTCCCCCCAGTTAGTTGGATCTTGGAGATTTTAATATGGTAAAATGAGAATGTGATAGAGATGGAGACACCCTTCATAAGTTAGAAGCTCCTAAAAGGAAGGCTTGGAATACTATCAGATAGGTTGTTCACCTAACAGATCTAAACTGGAGTCAAAAGCATAGAGATCAAGCGTAATAATTCATTTGTCCAAAGCAATGGGGAGAGTTGAGGATCTTAGATAGGCTGGATAGTTTTTTTGGTAATATTGATGACTTCACCTTCTCCAACAAGTCTGTGTACTTTGGTGGCAAGTTTGAATCATTTTCCCATTTAACTAACATGTTGATAGGACAAGATTAGATCCAAGAAATAAGCATTGTTTGTGGATTAGCGGATTATATATTTAATGTAGAAAAGTATTGCCCTTTATTCTTTTTCAAATAGGGGAGATGGGTCATGGGTCCTTGCAATTGGTCTCCCAGTATACTATAGCTATAATCATAGGGTTCACATTACATCTTGTTTGTTAATTTGTTCTATATGTAAAGAATACCAAAATGTGCTTTGGGTTGTCCAACATACTGTTCAATCTCTGCCTGCACAACCATTTAGAGTATATACATGATGTATATGATAATTGATCCATGCAAGAAAAAGCGTTTAGACTCTATCTACCAATATCCGAATTTGTAAGCCATACAGTTTAATGGGCTAGACAATATTATCAAACAAAAATCATTCAGGGTGGATGTTTTGGAATTTAGTCAGAAATACTCTCTTTAGAAATAAAGAAGAATCCTCTGTCCTATTGAATCAAAATGGGGTCATTATACATCACAATAATTTGATGATGTAATGTCCTCCACTGATTGACCTAAGAAAGTGGAGAACTGTCATAATGTGCCATTACAGGACCTGTTGAAAGGCATGACATTAGTTCTCTTCAGTTTCACTTGCAATAAAATATCACAACAAATGAAACAAAAAAGGTGCCTTTGTACCCTCTCTAGGGTGGAGAAAGAGGAGCAAGACTAGAATATCATAATGTGTAAATAGAAGAGTTAATATTGATGCACCACATAGGATGCATTCATAATCTATGGGTGCACTCTCTGATGGGTGAGGGAAAGGGGGGCGATTCATAATTCTAAACAAGGGTGAGACTCGGTGAATACCCATACTAATATGTGGTTTCCAACTCGAAAAAAAAAACTGTGAGAATGTAAAATAGTGTTTAGGGAGTAAGTGGAAGAACCCCGCTGAGAAATATGACAAAATAGAAATCAGAAGGGTAGTGTGAAACCCTAAAGGGAAAATACAAGCAGGGGGCATATATATTTTTTTTTCTTTGATATCCATTACAAATTCTTGAAGCTAAAATTGTTATGTATGAAATACTAAAACGATAAAAGCTACAGAAAATATTCATAGAGAGGATCCATTCCCGAAAATAGAAGAGGTTTTTGGTTCCTTCTGTCAACTCATGAAAGAGAGCAGCTGAAGCAAAGAAAACATCCCAAGTAAAATGTTCCACACTAATTACATTGCAAACTTCGAATGGATGCTTCTAATCTCTCCAAGACAACAATTTATTATCTCCCTTTGACAGTTCTGTAACAGATTTTTAACCCATCCTTCTGAGAGCACTTGTCAAGGTCATGAGACAACCTTGCTCAAGCGAAATGCTGAGAGGAAAATCATGATGCAAGGAAACCCTAATCTCTTTATCTCCATTTGACTTTCATTCACCTTTAGTTCATATAGCACATGAGCTAATAAACCCATATTTAGAATACTAAACACACGGTAAGCTGCTTAGACTTGAAGCTACTATCAAACACTATCCAGCCAATTTGCAATTTTTCTTATCGATATTTGGCATTCTCATTCCGCCTTGTCAAAAAATGATAATGCTATAATGTGCACAAAGGTCCTTACATTATTGTATATCATTGAAAACAACCAACCTCACTGGATGCTTAAGGACTTGGATTGAATACTATTACATTTATTTCAGGTGCAAGGAATACCTTCAACTTTTGCCAAATGATGGTGCTCCAAGCATTTGAAATCAAACCATTTTGGTGTATTAAGTGTCAATACTTTTGTTAACATTTGATTAAATGAAGGATCATATAAGTGCCCATTAATTAGTGCCTGAACCATAGCCACAAAATCATCAAGCAGAGGCTATAACAAGATTATGTGAAAGTGAGAAAGAACACCCATCATGAAGCATCAAATAATATCATACACAACACCAACATCACTTACATGATCGTGTGAGGACATCAACTATGTCATTAGGACTGTCAAAATGAAATTGTATAACTGTCATCACTGCCAGATTGGACATGCCATTTACAAAATGTCAAGGACCTAGGTGGTGGGAGACCCATGGAACAGTGAAGGAAAGTGTGAACTGACAAATGGAGAGAGTCATGTTCTAAAATTTGGGTTCAAGATGCCAAAGTTTTGTAGAGGGAATAATTCCAGAAATTAAATGAAGCAGATTACAATACTTGGCAATCATGACTGTTGACCATTTTGGGGTTCAACAGGAAGGAAATAAAAATTGTAATCAGTAGGAAACTCAAGCTGACTCCCCCAACATTCTCCAGAGTCCATACATAGTATAGCCATTAAGCACACATTACATCAAGGAAAAGGAGGTCAAAGAAAAATAGAAAGTAAATTATATGTGAAAATGGTTGCCCTAACCTGTAACTGATGATTGTGCCTATTTGAAGACAAAAGAATTCATTGTCTAAAAGGATGGCAGGGCTAGGATACAATTGAATGTCAAGGAAAGAAAATATATTATGCACTGTTTATAAAAGTATTTTCTGTGGTGAAATCTTTACTAATGATGATACAATTGAATTAATAGAAGTATGAAAAAAGTGTTCTTTCATTAATCTTTATCAAGTGTCCTTGATGTATAGTCTAGGTGGGGAGATCTGGAGAGTCTCTATCAAGCAGACTAAATGCACCTTTCTGACTAACCCTCTCCAGAATTTGGGGTCATGGTTCAAATCAATCCAGTGGATTTCAGATTTTGCTGAAGTCACATAGACTCCAAAAACCTTTATAACATGGTGAACCATGAGAAAATCATAATTCATAACCACATTTGAGTGGAAATCATGCCAAAATTTTCCAACAAGTGCTGATATTTGTCACTTTGGGATCTATTCTATTCTTCCTAACCCACTTTCCTAAGAACCTTGTAGTCACTTTGGGATCTATTTCTAAAGTTGGCCTTAAATATAATTCCTTAATGGTTTTTGCAGTGTACCTTGCCATCATTAACAAAATATTTGCAACGTCAACTTTGTCAATGTCAAATGACAACTCACTGGCCATTTTTGCAAACCAATTTCAGATTATTGACGTGAGCACTATCATTGCAATTTACCTGGGGCACTTCATCCATTCCAAGTTACAACACAATAACAACTAGGCCAAACCTACTTTAGATCGAACAAATGGAAAATTTAATCCACATGTGCAACAAACTAAACACTAAACCATGTGCCACTTTGCCTTCTTTGCAAACTTAGTTTTATAAGTATTTGTAACAAAATTTCCATTGTCTACATACAAGCAATGTGTGTATATCCCCAAAGGAGTACTGAAATGTGTGTATATCGTTTACGTATTTCCTCTTCCTGACATGGTAGTAATGGCTCTAAAAGTATTTCCATTCTCCTTGCTCTAATTCTGGGCAGTTTGAAGGTGTTATGAGGAGGTATTTCACAGTCCAAAAAATTTATAGCCTCAACAACACATACCAACCAGACTTGTGGGCAGCAACAAATCGAAACAACAGTCATATACTTCAGGTCTTTGTAGGGAAACCTTTCTTTTTATCCATGTCAGCTTATATCTACCCTGTAACAACAGTCTGAGGTGTTCTTTATAGTAGCATATAGTCAGTCCTCCTCTAGGAGACCTTTTTATTGGTTTAAGTAGTAACTTGCTTACACAGATTTGAGGGCGGTCCTTGTAAGAATTTCCACACGTGCAAATAGGACAAAAAGGATTACCTATAGCAATAAGCTGCAAATATATTTATATGACACTCCAAAGTACCCTTAAATGCTAGCTGATTTAAAGCTCAAATTGTTGATGATTTAACCATTCGCCTATGATGAAATTGTGATAGCTTGGAAGAGCATGTAACATCAACAGTTATGAGATTTTGTAACAGATTTGATAAATGATGTTCTAATTAATATTTCATTTTTTTTAAGACAAGTTCTTACTGTCCATTTTGATTCTCATCAGGTTGGACAACAATTTTGTCATTTTTGCATATGATGACCCTATTGACAATACACTTTGTTTTGATGCCTTTTGATGATGACTGTTCTGATTACTTCTCAAAGGGAAATATTGATTATTGAAGTATAGGGAAGATGTTTAGCCTAAAAAACAGGGAGATTATCAACCATATGGAACAAATGGAAGAAACATAAATGCATATCAAAGGGTTTTACTCTTCAGATGATGACTTCTAAAACCTTCAACAATTGGTTTAAGCAATGAATGTATTACCTTATTACACCAAACCTGAATTTTTAGGATGGAATGAAAGGAGGGCAAAGTAATAAAAGATGCAGGCTTTGAAGGTTGTACAGGTCATGGAATGAATTATCAGGTCTACAACAACTTCCCCCAACACTTGGATTATCTACTAAAGTCACTCTCCAACTCATTTTTCTCACAGACAGTCATACACAACCATTCTGTAGCACAAATCATGGTTTCCTAGTGTATATTGCGCTGCAAACTAGGAATTTTCCTATACATGCAGATTTAGTCTAAATTCGCCTAGATTTCAACAATCAAGCATTGAATGGGTGTCTCAGCGGGTGAAATTCGAGGATATAAGACTCCTACACTTATCAGGAGGCTTAGGTGGAGGGGCATCAAGATTACGATATTAAAAAAAATGAACCACCCCTGATGCATTCAGTCGGTTCTAATTTTACTAGAGTCCATGGTAGCTTATCCTCAAATTTTTCAAAGTCTTTTCTCTGCCTACCATTTAGCTTCCAATGTGTATAGGATTCCTTTCCAGGCACTTTTCTTCCCACAAAATATGTCTTTTTTAACTGTTGTCTGATGATGAAACAGGATGTAGAATTTGTCAATAGAGTACTCATATAGTGTTGTATACTATTGTCTTCCCGTGGGTTTGTAGGGTCTACTCTTATGCTGGAAATTGTGCTTATGATGTTGTAGATCAATCATGAAACTATGTTGGAAAATCAATATCCAAGTGCCCTGAAATATGAACTAAGTACATGTCAAAACTCAAGGTGAATAAGGTTCATAAGAAAACTTCAAATACCACAACCTCCAATGGTAGATAGACAGATAGATAAAAGTAGGCTAGGATAGAAACTAATACATGACTAGACCACACTTCTTTCCATTATATGAAGGAGAGTGTTCTACTAGGAATGGAATTCAATCCCATCACAATGTGCTTGAAATCATCTAGTGAACAAGGGCGCTGAAGTAACATGAAGGGCATTGAACAAGAAGATGGACATGAATGTAGTCCTAAATGTTCAGATGAAGTAGAAGATCTGGAAGTAGATCATGCAGATTTTAGAAGGAGAATGAAAGAGTGAAAAATAAAATATTAGTATCTATAAATGACCAAAAAGGATCAACAGTAAGTTTAATATGATAGGAAATGATATTATTACATGCAAATCTATAAGGCATTGTTAAGGTTAGCATTCCAGCATCTGAGTAGAGGAAGAGAAAATTCAAATATTGTACTTATGCCAACGTGGTATTGGTTCACTTGTGAGGTTGATGGTTGATGGAATATTAAGTTGTCCACCAAAAACCCATTCTTGATGTGGTCTTCCTTACCTAAATCAGGATATGCCATGATTTCAAAGAGACAAGGCCAGGTGGAAGTCCCATGTGATTTTGTGGAAAGAGCTACCTCTCAAGCATGACATCTAAGATGAAGAATGTTTTTTTTATGCCATCCAGTCTCTTGGGCATGCTTCTTGAAGAATTTCCAAAAAATATATTGTACATAAGTTGAAGGTACGACAAACAAGATACTAAGTGATAAACAAAAATTGAAAAGTTGGTTGAGTTCGTCAAAAGTGGCATAGATATTGTGGTTGACTTAAGTCTCCTCCCCATCACCAACTAGTTTAAAGTCACCATGTGGCTTACCAAATATTGTTTGTGGAGTCATCATCAAAAGCCATTAAGTAGGTTAAGTGTTTTTGGTATGCTCCTAGGTGAATGGATGGTAAATAATTTCAAGATGGCACCGCTTCTACTAAGGGTAACATTCTTCTTTAGTTGGTGAAGAAACTGGCTTGAAGGCCATGTTTTGATGAGTACATGATGATATTGTATGTTAGTGACATGATAACATTTTATGTTAGTTGTACTATGAGCATTTGATGTAAATCATTAGTCATCATATATAATCTTTTGATATTTATGTTAGGGACATATTAGTGGTTAACCTATTAATGTTGTTAAGTCTTCTGTGTAGTTTGTTGGTAATTCATTTTAATTGTGCAAGAGGCTCACCATAAGTATTGGCCTCCAATKTTAACATCCATCRTGAGAATATCAATATAAGTCTTCTATTCTCTCTCCTATTTTATCAAGTATAATCATAATGCATATAATGTGAAAAGCTTTGGGTTTCTCATCTCGCCTACTTGAATCCATATCAATTTTTGGAATCGAGGTGTGAATATTAGGGCTCATTTCATGTTGGATTGTCAACATACCATAATATTGAATTCTTACCATCTTTAACCCAGGATCTGTTTTTTTTTTCCAATTCCCTATATCTTCACCTAGGTTCTGCACAACCATATCATTCTACAACAATTATTATGGGCACAACCAACTCTAAAGAAACATCTAAAACTTGCACACAGATTACAAACTTACTTTTGGAAAAGAGAAGTCTATAAAACATTGAGACAATATTAGAACTTGGTCTTAGTCATTCTCAGTATTTGGTGAAAGAGAAGAACAAGGAAAAATAAAAAAAGAAAACCTATATATGTTATGTGCCTTACGCAACAAAAAAAAATGAAACCATGAGCAGAGGAAAATGAAATTGTAAAGAAGAAAATTTGTACAAAACCTACCTCGCATGAACAATGGTTTATGCACTACAATAACACCTACCTCACAATTTTGGAGTGCATAATAACTAGCAAACTGATTGATAAGACGATTGTGTCTCAGTTGTTTTCATCAAAAGGAGAGGAAAATTGCAGTAGTTTTCCATTCCATGCACATTAAAGGAAGACAAGTAACACATAAAGCAATCAAAATTGAGTATAAGGCCACGATGTTTTAACTTTGCAAGCTGTGAATTGATTTCTCCAAATATTTTATTTTCTACAGTCATTCCTTAGTTTAATTGTAATTAACAATGTTCTCAAGGCATGCCAACCCCCCTATTATTCCCAATACACAACTTCTAATGCATATCTACTAGCTTTGGTAATATATCCATATTAACCAATTTGACACTTGTAGGTACCAAGAATGCTCCATTTATTCACTACACACATTTTTAGCTATATTATATTTAAAAATAAATAAACAGATCTAAATTAAAATAACTAGAATTGATGGCTATATAAAATTGTATTTTGAAAGGAGCAATCACACATGATCTGATGAACTGGTCAACAGTACAATTTGAATGGTTGGCCCCGTATGTTTCTCTTCAGCTATATGGCCCTCTGTTTGTCTTGAGCTTCACTCAATCGATGAAGAAAGATCTTAAAGTACCTGCCAAAATCATTCAACGTCCATAAATATCTAAAATATCAATACAAATAATATTTGTAGCACATTATTTACTCTAATATGCATTTTTACGAGAGTGTCAGAACGCACTTGAATGAGATCCTCTTGGTTTCAAGAATAATTTATTGAAGCCACGCATCTAATATTTGATCAAA
>JASDQU010371423.1:31289-41763 GCA_032191745.1 Picea mariana | reverse complement strand
GTTGATCTGGTTGTGTGAGTGGTTATTGAAGGTGTTTGGCCTCTGTTAGAATAATTGTGTTGTCAAACAACTTTCATCAATGTAAATACTAACTATGAAATCAAATTGTATAAATAAAATCCCACCATGTTCTCATGGAATGAGCTCTATCTCCTAAGAATTCATGGTATAAAACTAAACTATATCATCATAACATTAAATAAAAATATGATACTTATAGAACTAGAGAATGACAATCTATCTGAAAGAAAACATCAAGAAACTTTTTTTATTCCATCATAGTCTAGACATATGCTCCAAGAGTCCTCTTCTTTGGAATGGACAAGGTACTCTTATTTATACATAAACTTGCTTTGAAACTAAGATAAACACTAATTAATTTAGATCCACAAATCTCTCATGTGGTTACAATTTTTTTCTAAAGATTAGCAAATCAAAGATATCTCCAAAATCTCTAAGATATGTGATAAAAAATATTATCCAAGACTTCAAGATTCTTCTTTATCCAATATGTTTGAATGATCATCCCAAATCCTCATCAAATCTTCAATGGTTGAATAGGAAATTCGAATTTGGAGCTAAGTGATAAAAAAAATTCATTATTGGAAGCTTCAAATGTATCTATAATCATCACCAAACTAACCCAAATTTCAAAGATAAGTGGAAGCATGTTATTTTTCTAAGATTTAATCAAAAATTCACTTAAAATACTAAAATAAATGCATTGGAAAATATCTTGAATCTAATCTCACACAAATCATTAAAATGGACTTAATACAAGGTTATGGAAAGCAAAAAAGGATTAAAAGTAAAGGGAAAAGGATGTGAAAAGATGTTATTTTGGTGACTCAATAGTTTGTAGTGCCTCCATCCATATCTTCTTCATGTTCACCAACTACATGAATCTATTCCCTCTCAAAACCATCATGTAACATTCAGTTGGCTATGTATGTATCATGTAGGATCTCATCTCCATTATTCACATTCACATTGTCTATCCCATGTTGTTCATTTCTATCGTTGCCACTTGAAATCTTAGTACTAAACATTATAGTATTTAAATTAGGAAGTGAATATTATAAAGGAGGCACATTCAAAAAATCGTTATACTCGTTGTGGGAAACAATTTTCCTATATGTCCTTTTATCTCTCCAATAAGTAGTAGTGTGATGAAATGGAAGAGGTGAAATAGTATTAACATGCTCGCCATCCCATATATCATCCTAAAAATACAAAATAATGATAATATCATAYCTTCTATCATCATCATTGTAAAAATGGATACCATATGAACAAACATACATTGTATTTATAATTCCCAATACAATAAATAAAGATAACTCAATGCAATAATTTTAAGCCCTAGACAAATCCCCATGGTATGCATAAAACCCCTTATTAAGCCCCTATATATTGAATTATTACATTTCTAGTGTTATATTAGTAGGTCGGCTAGAACCCTTAATTGTACCCTTTCATTATAATTATACACTTTGTCTCATATATATATACCAAGGAGATATAGTCTTAGGATCATATTTTCTCATCTCATTTTGTATTCTGAATTGGATATATTATAATAGGAGGTTTCCCCCTCAAAGTGGATTGTATTCATTGACTTTTATCATTTTCAAGGTGTCGGATCATAACAATTGGTATCAGAGCTTACAATACTATGGTTTCGCTCCTCAATTGAGACACCTTGGAATTTTCATTGTAACTTTTTATATGGGACGTTTCTGACTATTAAATTTTAAGGAGAATGAGTTAAAATATCAAGGTATAGATGGTAAAAATTTCAATTTCTGGTTCCTTACAATTTCATATATATATCCTATCGAATATAGGGTTTGTGACTAATCCTGAATTCATTTTTAAACAAGCCATCTTGGAATTTTCGCTATAACTATTTTTCTGGGAATTTTCAGAAAGTGAAATTTTGTGGAGACTTGGGAGAAATTTTATAGTGAAATTGGTAAAAAAATTAGGTTATGTTTTTATATACTTTTGGAGAAATATTCCATGAAAGACAAGGCTTGTGACTAATCTTGAAATCAGTTTTAAAAGAGTCATCTTGGCATTTTTATTGTAACTTCTTTTCCATGACGTTTCAAACTCTAACATTTTCAGAATCCTAAGGAGACATAGCGAATTACATGTGGTAAAATTTTCTTATTTTGAATGATTAAAATTTGTGAGATATGTCTTGTGGAAGTTGGGGATCTTTACTAATATTGGAATTAATCTTAAACAAGTCATTTTGGTATTTGTGCTATAACATTTTATCAATAAAGGTTCTCACTGTGAAATTTTCAGGGGTTTAAAAAGTCATATCAGAGCATTATAGGAAAAAAAAATTAGACTCGGAAGGATTCAAATTTCAGAGATATATCAGGACAAATGTCAACCATCAATATCTATTCCAAATTAAGGGTTTGAAAGGTACGTAAATTACAATTGGCATAACTTTTGATTGGAAGATCTGTTTTTTGTGATTCAAAGTTTGTGATAAAGAGAAAATAGAGGAGTATTATTATTTTTATCCCACATGGATCCAAAAGAAATATCAACACCAAATACACCTCTAAAAATCTCACACACTACATCGGAAGAAAATGAAGATTTTGAAAACAGGTTATCCCAATTAAAGAACCAAGTTGATGAAATGAGTGGTAGTATGTTGAAACAAGTGGATTTATTATGTTCTTGGGAATCCCTAAAAAAGGAAATGGAAAAAAATATGGAAGAAAAGATAAATGAAAATTAGGAACATATGGAAAATAAGATGAATGGAAATAGTGCACATGTGGAAAATAAGATGGATGAAAATATGTATCAAATGGAAAAGAAAATGAATGAAATTAAAAATTCCATGAAGTCCATAGAATCTATGCTCTTACAGAGGATCCCTAAAACGGATATGGAGATCCAAGAAAATCTTGAAAATAAGGAGAACAATGGTGTTGAGACTCAAACACGGATGGGGAGTATTTTATCACAATTGGAGAGAACCAATACTAAATTTTAGAATTATTCATCACTTCAAGATCCACATCACCAAGGCTTCAAGTCACCACCAAGGAATTACTTCATTCCAAAGATTGATAGGAGTAATTTTGATGGTAAAGATCCTATAACATAGATATTCTAGATGGAGCAATACTTTGATCTACACTAAGTTCCAAGCTTATAGAAGGTGCCTATTGCATCATTCTATTTAGAAAATAATCAATTTGTTTGGTATCAATGGATTTGTGAAAGAAAAAAGAATTATATCATCTCTTGGTCAATTTTTACAAATGAATTGATATCACATTATGGGGATATTAAGAGCAATACATTCTTTAGTCAATTCATCAATCTTCAGAAAAATGACCCAGTTACAGAACACATTCGACAATTCCAAAAGATCAGTCTCAGGGTAAAGAATATTCCTAAGGATAATTTGTTAGATCTCTTTATGGTCACTTTAAAGGATAGCATTCAACATGAGGTGCATCTCTTCGAACCTAAATCCTTATAGGGATATTTTAGTATGGCAAAGAAAGTGGAAAGCAAAAATATGGTGGCCACTAATAGCTATAGAGAGCACATTGTTCCTTCTCCTAACCCCACTCAACCAAAAAGGTTGACACCTCAACAAATAGACGAAAGAAGAGTAAAGGGACTATGTTTCAATTGTGACAGCAAGTACAGTAAGGGGCATAAATGTGATGAGAATAAATTATTCTACATAGACTATGAAGAGGAAGAAGATCAAGAATTGGAACCATCACAAGATCCATGTCTAGAAGATACTACTCCAATGATATCTTCTCATGCATTGGCCAACATCGATACTACACAAACCATCAAGATACAAGGATGCATCAAAAATAAAAAGGTAATAGTGTTGACTGATTCTGGTAGTACTCACAACTTCATCAATAACAAATTAGAAAAAGATATCAATTGCTTTGTATTTCTAGCACAAGAGTTTCAAGTAATGATTGCAGATGGAGGTACGATAAATTGTTCGCGAAAGTTCCATAGTATTTATATCAATATGGGGGATTATTTATTGGATAGTCACATGATTTCCATCCAAATGGGTGGTGTTAATGTTGTATTAGGGGTCCAATGGCTACAATGATCGATAACAATGGGCCTTAATTTTCAATATCTTTTCATGATATTTTCCTTGGAAGGAAAGGAAATTGATCTCAGAGATATCCAAGGGAAACCCTCTAAAATGATGAGCTCTAATAGCATGACAAAATTACTCAAAAAGGGACATCATGGTGTAATTGCACAATTGTGCTCATTGTATTTTCAAACGTCTATATCCTCTGTTCCAATATATATCCAAATGGTTATAAAAAGCCATTCTAAGGTATTTGGAGTGATTTCAAAGGGTCTTCCACTAGCTCAAGATCATGATCATGTTATTCATTTGCAACGTTGAAGTGTACCACCTAACATTAGGCCTTACATGTATCCATATGCATAGAAGAGTGATATTGAGAATATGATCCAAGAAATGTTAGAGGCTGGAATCATTCAACCTAGCCAAAGTTATTTATCTTCAGCTGTAGTGATGTTTACGAAGAAGGATGGTTCATGTTGTATGTGTCCATATTATAGACAACTCAACAAAATGATCATCAAAGATAAGTTCCCTATTCCTACCATTGATGAATTATTAGATGAATTACATGGAGAAAAATTATTTACTAAGTTGGATATTTGTTCAGGATAACGTCAAATCATACAGAGGTAGGAAGACATTCCCAAAAGGGCCTCTAGAACAAATCAAGGTCATTATGAGTTTTTGGTTATGCCATTTGTACTTACTAATGCACCTTCAACATTTCAAATATTGATGAATTCTATTTTCAAACTCTGCCTTAGAAAATTTGTTAGTATTTTTTAATGACATATTAATCTACAAAAAATCGTGGGAAGAGCATGTACAACATGTTGACAAAGTATTACAACTTTTGTAAGAGAAACAACTTTATGCAAAGCATTCCAATTGTGCCTTTGGGGTTCAATAAGTGGAACATTTGGGTCATATTGTATCTCATAAAGGTGTAAAAGTGGACCCTAACAAAATTAAACCTATGAGGGAATGGCCAATTCCAAAAACCTTTAAGAAAATTAAAGGATTATTAGGATTAGCAGGCTATTACCGCAATTTTGTCAAGAACTATGGTCAAATAGTGGCACCTTTAACAAGATTATTAAATATGGAAGCATTTTGTTTGACTCAAGAAGAAACCAAAGATTTTGAAAAACTTGAGGAGGTTATGTGTACAACTCTTGCCCTAGCCACACCTAACTTCACAAAAACATTTATTGTGGAGTGTGATGCCTCAGGCCATGGAAGTGGTGTAGTTTTTATGCAATAAGGAAGGCCCCTTTCCTTTGAAAGAAGCCAACTTAAAGGAAAAATATTACTCAAACCAATTTATGAAAAATAAATGTTTTCCATAATACATGCAGTTAAGAAATGGTGCCCTTACCTAATAGGAAGACACTTCAAAGTAAAAATAGAGCATGATAGTTTGAATTAATTCTTGGAGCAATGATTATATTCATAAGAACAACAAAAATGGGTTACAAAGATGCTAGGTTATGACTTTTAAATTATCTACAAGAAAGGAAAACATAATATTGTGGCATATGCACTTTCAAGGAAAGAAGAAGAGACAGAGGGTTCACTATGTGTTATTTCTATTCCACAATATGATTAGGTGGAAGAAGCAAGGATAGAATGGAAGCAAGATCAAGAGGTATGTAATATCATTCAACAACTACAAGAGGACCCCAATGCATTAGATAAATTTGCATGGAATAATGATTTTCTATGGTATCATGATCACATATATTTATGTAAGAATTCCCAACTCAAACAGAAGGTCCTTTTGGAATTGCACACTTCTGATATAGGAGGACATTCAAGGTTCTTGAAAACTTACCACATGATCAAGAAGGATTTTTTCTAGGAAGGTCTTAAGACTTATGTTCAAAATTTTGTGTATGAATGTGTGGACAGCCAAAAAAATAGGGGAGAGACAATCAAGTTACCAGGTCTCCTACAACCATTAGCTATGCCAAGTCAATGTTGGGAAGAATTTTCAATGTATTTTATTACGGGTTTACCCAAATATGAAGGAAATAATTCCATCATGGTAGTATTCGATTGATTGACTAAGTATGCCCATTCTCTCTCTCTCTCTCTCTCTCTCTCTCTCTCTCTCTCTCTCTCTCTCATCCTTTTAAGGAAAATACAATAGTCGTAACATTCATGGAAATAGTTCAAAATCTACATGGAGTCCCAAAGATTATTGTAAGTGACAGACATCCAATTTTCACTAAAAACATTTTGACTAAATTATTTTCTTGTTTGGGTACTCAATTGGCTCATAGATCATTTTACCATCCTTAATCCGATGGGAAAAATGATATTTTGAATAAATGTCTAGAAGGATATCTCTGTTGCTTTTCATATGATAAATAGACACAATATGTCAATTGGTTTCCCTTGGGAGAATGGTTGTATAACACATCCTTCCATACTTCATCAAAAATGTCCCCATTTCTGGAACTTTATGGATATCATCCTCCATCCATCACATCTCCCTTGATAGGGACTGAAAAGGTTTAGGAAGTGGAGGACCACATAGGCAACCAACAAGAGGTTCTCAAACTATTGAAGGAAAACTTGGTTATGGCACAAAATAGGATGAAACAACAAGAAGATCAGCATCGCAGTGAAAGGGAATTTGAAGTGGGGGATTGGTTATTTTTTAGGCTACAACCATATAAATAGATGTCCCTCGAGCAACAAAAGAAGGACAATAAATTAGTACCCAAATATTATGGCCACTATAAGGTATTGGAAAGGATTGCAAGTATGGTTTACAAATTGGAGTTGCCTCCATCTTCACATGTACATCCAATCTTCTATGTTTCTTGCTTAAAGAAGGTAATCAATGACAAGATCCCATTCCAAACTATTTTTCCAGAGATTAATGAACAAGGGAAAATCATACTAGGACTATAAATAATCATTGAAAAAAGGATTAAGTGGTTGTAAAGTCAATATTACCTCATCAAATGGAAGAACCTATTTGTGGAAGAGGTGATGTGGGAAGATGATTTCTTCATGTAGAAATACCCGCAATTAGTCAAGTGTTGAGGACAACACTTGTTTGAAGGGGAGCGGCATGTTAAGCCCTAGACAAATCCCCATGTTATGTATAAAACCTGTTATTAAGACCCTAGATATTGAATTATTACATTTCTAGTGTTATATTAGTAGGTCGTCTAGAACTCTTAATCGTACCCCTTCATTATAATTATACCCTTTGTCTCCTATATATATATGTACCAAGGAGACCTAGTCTTAGGATCATCTTATCTCATCTCATATTGTATTCTGAATTGGATATATTGTAAAAGGAGGCTTCCCCCTAGAAGTGGATTGTATTCATTGACTTTTTATCATTTTTAAGGCATTGGACCATAACAAATAAGTAAGTTTAACAAAGCTCCATGAGAATGTTCCACATAAATAATTTTTGAAAATAAATGTTTTAATAGGAAAATATAAGTCTTTCAATATTCCATCAATATAAATTGTGAATACAAGCTCTTAAAGTTGAAAAATTATATAATATCATTTTGTTACATTCTTCTTCCATCCCATTGGGACCTATAAAGGAAGATCAACTGCTTGAATATTTTTTTTGAATAGATATAGACCTATAAAAACTATAGTATGCTTGTTGGTTGTGGAGCATGATTATCTTCATGTTTTATAGGTCTTTGTTTTCAGCCGTGTTTATACCCCATGAAGACTATACACCCCTCCATGCAGGGGGGGCTTTCCCCTTTGGCGGGGGTTCGGGGGCAAAGCCCCTAAAGGAAAATTTTCCTTGTAAATGTATATTGTAATTTCATAGTAAATCTAGATCATTCATTATAAGGTCGCAGATCTGACAGTAGAAGTTATTTTAGGGCTTTTTTCCCAAGAAGGAAACCCTCTCTTACGATGGAATTGTATAGCGGTTGTGTATCATTGTGAATATTGTATTCTAAGAGAGGAGACTGTGAGATAAATAAGAGGAAGTTACAGCAGGTGTGTTGTAGGTTGTATCCCTTCATTTTGTTGGATAATAAAAAGGAAGGACCTAGCAATTTCTCTGGTGGACGTAGCCCACACTGGGTGAACCACGTATATCTGTGTCTCTATTGTATTGTGTATCTTATGTGTTTTATTTTTGCATTTGTTTTTTATTTTATTTCTCCACGATCCTGTTTTTCTAAAAATGCTAACAACTCATGTGTGACAAACAAATTATGACTTGTAGCTACACAAACATATAATTTTGAAATCCTAGACATCAACCTTTCCTTGTCATTAATTGTCTTAACACGGATAAAATTTTCATTTCTATGTTCTTTTATTGTGTTTTTAATAAATTTTGTAGTATTCCCATGTATGTGTGGACGACCATCCACATATACATAATATTTTATGTTCTTTCATGAATTCAAGCATATAATGTACTTAGACATAGAATATTTGAATGATGTTAATCTGACATACTCATTGTGTTTGTAATGAGGTCCATAAAAAGGTATTGATGTAACGGCTCCCTGGTTAGGAACATGCACATTTGACATGATATATAAGCCTAAGTTTGCTCCTTTAATTTTAAAAGGGGTGAGCATGAAACTATAGTCGTGATATAAGAAAAACTCTCTTATAATGGGAAACACCCTAGATGTAGACCAAACACCATATATGAATCTATTGTATGACTCTTTATATAGTTGCATCAGGTTTCTTGGGAATTTTTCATCACCAATACCTTCGAAAGCTATTGATTGATTAGTAAAAGGCTTGGATAATTTTTGTATTCTTAGATGTTTTTTTCCTCCTAGTGACCCAACTACCATTTTCACTCTTAGAATATAAGGAACCTTTGGATAGTTTCCTTACAATGCATATTTTCTTGGATAAGGCTTTGAGGAAAGAACGAATCTATATGCACTCTACAAGATCTATAGGGTTTTCAATAATGGTAGGAGGGAAAATTCTAGCAATCATAGAGATTACATTATGTTAGTAAGGTTCCATTGCAATACATCATTTGTGGTTCTTTATTCCTTTGCAATTGGAACAACCACACACCATTGGTGCTTCGCATTAAATTTGCAAAGGGTCAACCCCAATTTCATTAGATTTGGACAAATAGGTAAGAATCTAGACTAGGAAACTATGAATTTCAATTTTGAAAGTGTAAATATCAATGTTTCTAAAGTGCAAAATTGGTTTTCAAAAGTATGAATTTTGAACAATTTTGATTCCAAAAATGTGAATTTTGATTCTAAAATTGTGAATTTTGAAATCGGAAAGTGTCTATTTCGATTCCAAAAGTGTCAATGTCGAATTGCTACAATGTGTATTTTGATTTCAATATTTTGAATTTGTTTCTAATGTGTATATATCTAAATTTAAGATTAATGTACAACTTTTAATTTTTGTATTTCCATGCATAATATCACTGTGACATACATTACTAAATATGTCAATATTGAAGAGATGTGACAAAATAAAAACAAGTTATGATAATCATTGCATTTAAAGTGGTGTACAATAAGGTTCCATATAAATAAAATGGAAACTATGAGTCAATCATTTTTACCAAATTTCTCACTGTAACTAAAAACACTATAACTTGTTTATTGTGGGAAATGTATTCATAAAACCCACATCCCAAACTAGGAGAGAAGACAACAATTGGCCTTCAATAGTTTTACCTGAAGCAATAGTTATTAATTAAAATTGACTACTAATTTATGAGTCTGTACATGATACAAATCATTAAAAAATGACAAGTATGGAATTTATTTATTCAAATAAACTTGTCTCATTCATGAACAGCATGCTCACTCTTTATACTCTATTCAACTTACTTTTGTTGTGCCTCAATTGCTTCAAATCCCTTCCCATATATTTTTAGTATCCCTCCCTTCTATCATGCCTTTGGTGACCATGCCCATATGATGTTCTTCACATCAATCAACATCACTCCTTTTGTTCCCACAACCCACTTGGGTAGGCTATGTATTTGACTACTTCCAAACCATCCAATTACAATCCCAAATAGTGTTTAGAACCTAACATCCCAAAATACATTAATGCTAATCTACAACAACAAATACACAAATGGGTGTTAGAATGTTTCTCATGGTCAAGCTATAATTTTTCACAAATCAATTGTTAGACATATAACCTTGAATTACAATTTTTTCCTATATCACCTTCAAGTAAAGGCATAGATGAGGTGGTCAATGCATACACCTTGTAACTAGGTGGTGACAAATTCACTTAATTTTTTTCATTGTTTTATTACACAAAATGTGCATAGATAACATGTTCTAAACATATGGTTTAATAATATATTGCATGACCTAAACA
>JASDQU010371422.1:12068-45805 GCA_032191745.1 Picea mariana | reverse complement strand
CCATTCGACCATGCTGCATGAGACGAAAGAGCAACTTCTTTCCAGGACTTTGGAATCCAATATATAAAGCTGCTAGGTTTGTTTCTTTTATATAAGGACAAAGGTTCCTAATATAAAAGACCTATGCTAGATAAGATATATAGTCAAATACCATGATATCATATAAGAATGAAAAAAAAATCCACACCTCTTACATGAGAAGGAATACCAGGTGCATAATTAGCGAATTGGCCACCTCACATTTTTCGGATCTCATCTTCTAATAGCTTGTTTGATAAAATCTCCATTTCTGAAATATTGTCTTCAATGAAATTACTTAGGTTTGGTACTTTCAATTGTGCTTTTCATTCTGTACTACTTACTTTCAAAATTTCATGTACGTTTGGAGGCTTATTCAATTCAGCATCATTGTTATCTGAGGAACGTCGATATTTTCAACACAAAAAACCAGCGCGCATACAAAATATCTTAAGGTCTCGACAACCATTTGAAATTTTTCTTAATTCAAAAAAAACAGGGACATCATCGTGTTGAACTTTCGAAAAAGAGATTTGTTGATTTGCAGCATAAGAGACTTCAAAATTGCTTGCAACTATCACAACACCTTCTGGCTCTACCATTAAAGCAGTGCAGTAACTGAATGAAACTTCAAAATGTAGATTATTTGAAGCACTAACTCACCCTTTGTACCTTGAACCAGTGAGAGACCCYAGAACACGAACTTTCCTCCCAAAAGGCCCTACAAGGCCTTCAACAATCTGATGCAAGTTAGAGATAATTTGGAAATAAGTTTGATGCGATCCTCAAACACATTTGGGATGAAGACACTGAGTAGATCAATTTCCAAAATATGTTACAACAACAATCATGAATAAAAAATGATCAGTGCTTTAGATGAACTAAATAAAGAAAGAGAAGAAAGTATGTCACTCAAGAAAGAATTGACGAAGAAAAATGAAAGTGTTCAAATTTTTGAAGAATCCCAACATGTCATCAAGAGCTTAAGAGCTCAGATAGAAGAAACCATAAGGGTTCAAGAAAATATAGAATATCAAAAGCAGTGTTTGGAAGCCAAAATAGAAAAATATAAGGAAGAAGTAGAGAAGAGATAGAAGATACTGATAGATCATTTCAAAGAAAGAAATAACAATTTAAATAAGCTTGAAGCAGAGTTCAGTCAACAAGAAAGAAAACTTGAAGATGAAATAATCACACTAAAGATTCAACTTGAAGAAGAAAAGTGAACAAAATAAGTCATGAGGAATCAAATGATGAAGAAGGAAGAAGAGGTAGAGAAGCTTGAATAAGAAGTTGTAATCTTAAGGGTAGAAGTTGTCAAGCTCAGCAAAAACATTGAAGAAGCATCCACATCATCAGTAAAGATAGTTGAAGAGAAATGTCACAGGTCATCGGAAGGGAAAAGTGAAGAGAAGCCTAAGAGTTATGCACAAGTCATCAAAGGTTCCATAAATAAGGACAAATGCAAGACCTTGTAGAATAACATTCCAGAAGTGCAAAATACTCAATAAGAAGACTACATAAGAACATCCTCCATGTTCAAGACACAAAGAATCCTAAATCATTATCATGATCAGCCAAGGCTGGAATTTAGAAGGACTACACCATAAAGAAAATCATTCACTCCCAAGTATGTAAATTTATTTTATGGTCATTGTTTTTATTGTACTAAATTTGGACATAAGGTTGTAGATTGCAGGCCTTATGAAAGAAATGTTCAAGCAATAAATGCTTATGTGGCCCCACATAACATTGAATGTTACAAATGCCATAACTATGGACACATAGCTCATGATTGTAGAAGAATGATAAATAATTCTATGAAAGAGAAAACTGATATCAGATATAAGAAAGCATGGATAAGAAAATGAGAAGAAGAGGTGAACAAAGACGAGGTCCCAAATATCACAAGATTGGAAATAACACGAGATGAAGAAAAATATACAAAGAAAAAAGAAGATGTTAGATACAAAAAAGTTTAGAAAATAAATAAAAGAAAAGAAGGACATGTGAATAAAGAACAGGTTTAAGAGATTGTACTTTTAGGAATTATAGAGAAAGATTAATCCACAAGAAGAAAGGGAGAAGTCAGAGTGCAGAGAGATAATGACTCTATAGATGAAGAGGAACATGACTTTGCATTAGAGAAGGTATTCTTCCGATCCATCTGGATTAGAGACTCCCATGTAATCTGAATATTAGATAAGGGGAGTCTATGTAGTAGCTGAGACATATCAGAGAACCATATTTCGAGCAGTTTACAGAGTTTGAGTAGACATATTCAAAGCAATCAATTAGCAGAAGTACAGTATGACAGAATGATCAGTTGAAAAAATTATGCAAACAAAAGTCTATGATTGTATTCAGATAGAAATGTCTTCAGTATAGGTTGTTCCAAGTTTGTTTTACATATTGAGAAGACCATTGGACACAATTGAAATTTGATGATCAATTGAAAAAATGAAGACTTCATGATAGTACAATGACAGATGGGTCACCAGTGTGGAAAATTGAGTAGAAGAGTCTTGGACAGAGATGGATTCGTATGAAAAATTAGTAGGTTTGGATAGATATATGAAAAACAATGAGAGCATGGATTCAAATATTGATTCAGAGATTGGTTCAGAGAATGGTTCAGAGATAAAGGAATATTATCATAATCAATGATAATGATACAAGAATATTTGAATTATTTTTATATATGTCAGTTGATTACAAAAGAAAGCACCAATGGACAAAAACTCCAAAAGGAAGTAGGTACATGAAGCCCTACAATTGTTCTACACGACATCTTGCAGAGAAGTCAAAGGAAGAGAAACAAAAGMAAGAAGATAGGAAGAAATATCATTCAAAGAAGCTGTCAAATAGAGTGATCATATTAGAGGCATGTTTCCAGGGGGGAGAGATGATAGAGTTGATCACATAGGGAGTATGAGTATCCATTCCATCCATATTTCATYAGAGAGTTACCCTTTGTCAAAGGGGGAGAAAGAGTAATCAGAGTCATAGAAACGTAGAGAAATATCACATGAATGAAGACAAGGGGAGAATCCCAAAGGATAGTACAGACAGGGGGAGCAACCCCAAGGAGATTTCAGTGAGGGGGAGAATCCCAAAGGATAGTGTAGACAGGGGGAGCAACCCCAAGGATAGTTCATTCAGGGGGATCAACCCCAAAGAGAGATACCCTTTTCCATTGATGTCAAAGGGAGAGAGATAGAAACATTGATGATGAACGATGATCACAAGGAGCATGATCATGAGTATTGCTATGACTAAGTGTTGAAATCAATGTTGGTGTTCCCATCAATGCCAAAGGGGGATATTGTTGGACAATTGGTTTAGATTGATGGACATTTGGTTTAGATTGATGGACAATTGGTTTATATAGTTGGTTGTCATTGATGTCAACCCTTGTAGAGTGATCTTGTAGATTGATGTCAACCCTTGGAGAAGTATGGTAGTGAATCTTGGTAGCCCTAGAGGTGTGGTTAAGGAAATTGAACTTTTTTGAGGAATAATGTAATGAATATCAGTGAATTTGCAGGTGAGACTATTCTAGATGGATAGCACACGTCGGGTCATTTCCGGTGATATGTGGTACGTCATATAACTCCTCACGGTTAGGGAGATATGGCCTTGTGAAGTTGGAGAACCCTCATGATTTATCTAGATGCCCCCAAAAGGTCAAAGAAGTCAATTATTCTAGAAGCTCCTAGAATAATTTTACTAGTCAAAGTGGTTGTATCTAGGAGTTAACCATGAGTTAAGTTGTTGCAAAAAATAAAACAATTAAAAATAAATTAGTTGCAACTAGAAGTGGTGAGATTACTATTTGTGGATAAAGTGGTTGTAAGTGGACAAAGTAGTTAGAAGTGGGTTAGCCCTAAAATAAGGAAGTTGGGTAAAACAGTTAGAAGATAACATCTAAAGGAAGCCACTTGGAGAGAACAAATAAGAGAGAAAGGGAGTCCCATTAGCACCTATTGAACTTAGTTGAATATCTATTTTGTGAAAGGTTTATTGCAGGTACTCATTGATATATTTAAAGTTGTGAAAGTTTGAAGAAACACATATTTCGACAGTTACAAAAAGTGACAATTTTGTAGCTACGGGTGTTTATGTAGTCATAGGTTTTGGTAGCTGCAGAAAATGAAAATTATGTAGCCATGGGTGTTTCTGTAGCCACGAGTAGTTGCAGAAAATGACAATTCTATATCCATGGGTGTTTCTGTAGCCGCAGGTTTCGGTAGCGGTAGAAAACGACAATTCTGTAGCCGTGGGTGTTTTTGTAGTCACAGGTTTCGATAGCTACAGAAATATCATTTTTGGTATCCGCGAGTGATTTGGAAGCTACAAGAAAGTTGACAGAGGTCAGGTACATCATATTTATCTACAAGATCAAAAGGTATGTTATATTCTTATGTGTAGTTGGATGTTGGTGCTTGTGAGACGTGGTTATGGGACATTGATGATTTGTCCTAGAGGGACTATTGGTTGTATACTACTTGTTGTAGTGAATGGTTTTGAGGTAGATATGTTGAAGTACATTTTTGGTGCATGCCTGAGTTTTATTGGTATATCTTATGGTACATTGTGAGAGGACTTTGTTAGTGGTCTTGATATATGATTGGTACACACTTGAGGCTACACAACCATGAGGTTTGACACATGATTTGATGTGATGATTTATGGTATTTGGATCATGAATAGTATGATGTATTGATAGAGTAATTTTGTTGGTTATATTGGTATATGATTGAGGTACATTGTTGAGACAAGTAGTTGATGAGTTGACACATACATGTGGTGTATAGTTGATGATGTTGGCACATCTTGATGAGTCATAGTTGATGTGTAGTTGATGCATGATTGGTACATATTTGGCACATTGTTAGAGGCACTTGCTAATAGTATTGTTGGCACATGGTTTATGGATGATGTGGCATATATGACTTGGTATACTTTTAGAAGCATATCTTGATTGTGGTACATCTTGTTGATGTTTGTAAGTAGTCTTGGTTGATGCACATCTTGGTGATATTGTGCATATGGTTGAGAGTTGTCTTGGTGATTGATCTTGGTGAGTAGATTTGATTTGGTTTATGAGATTGATGAGGCAGGTTGATGTGACAGGTTGTTGTGCTAGGTTGTGTTGTGCATAGTTGATGCACTTGTGTTGGTACAGATTGTTGATACATGTTGTTACAAGTTATTGGTATAGGTTGACAGTGAAAGGTTAACAATGGCAGTGGTTGATTAAGTGACAATGACAGGTTGTCTACATTTGGAATTTATATTTCAGGGCGGTTGGATGGGGCAAGGAAAGGGGGTTGTAGCCTCCTTCAAGTTGGAGTCGGAGAATCATGAAGTTGGATGTTCATTTAGGTTGGATCCTAAGAACTAGGTGGTTGTAGCCACCTTCTGGTTGGAGCCAGAGAACTCAAGGGGTTGTAGCCTCCTTCTAGTTGGAGCCAAAGAATTAGGGAGTTGGAGCTTCCTTCAGGTTGGAGCCTGATAAACTAGGGGGTTGGAGCCTCCTTCTTGTTTGAGCTGGAGAATTGGAAGTTGGTGCTTCCTTGAATGTAATTATTTGAAATATAGGAAAAATATTTCGTGGTTTTCTCTCGCATTGGATTTCCACGTAAATATTGGTGTACTTTGTATTGTGTGGATGTGTTTATTATTGTTTATTATGCATTGATGGATGTTAATGTTTATGATACAATAATATATTGATGATGAAATGATGAACATGGTTGAATAATTTAAAAGAATACAAACTATGGTTAAAATTTGTATAATTTCTCATTACTAATTCACCCCCCCTTTCAGTAATCTAACATGTAGCGACGAGATGCACTTGAGTCAAAATACCAAGTTGTGAAATTCGATGATTGATTCCATGATGCCTGAAAAATCCCCTGTAGCTTCTTCTTCATCTCCTTTAGAAATATTTGCCTACCTTGATTTATTTTGACCACTTGCAAGATCGTGCTATGTTTTCTGACAAAATATCTTGAAGTGTCCATACTTATTAAAGTAATTACATTTAAATTTTTATCTCCTTGAATATGCACTGCTAGCATTGTTCTATTGTCTTTGCCTCTAAATTATGTGCTAAATGAACTCTCTATAGTGGATGAGGTTGGTTCTTTTATCTGATCTTTCCTTCTTTCATTTTGCATAAGAAGTGTTGAAATCTTCTCAAACTTAAGTTCTTGGGTCTACCCAAGTAGATGTAGGGACTCAAAAATTGAATCAAAGGATGGTGAAAATCTTTGCATCACCATGGAAACAATATGTTCATCATCCACCAACTTCTTAATAGTATATAATTGACCATTAAGTTCCTTCATCCGAAACACATATTTAGAGACTAACCCTCCTTCTTTCAACTTAGTGGGAAATAAAAGATTTCTCAAATATAATGCCCACCTATATTTTCATGCTTGATATTTTTTTTTTTTATATTTGTCCACAATACACATGCTATAGTGGAATTTCTTACTTCTGGAACTAATGTATTTGCAATTGACAACTTGAGAAGCATTAAAGCCTGTTTATGTCTTTTATCATAGTCTCTAAGATCATTCACTAGCCTTGGTTCTTTATCTAAGATGATTTGATCAAGATCTTTGAAATCAGTAATGGTCTATATCTTATGATTCCATAAACTATAAGTCTTTTTGGTCAATTTTTGGACACCAAAAATAATAAATGGTGTATACAATCCATTATTAATCCAAACAAACCAACTATACCATGAAAATGAATAAATAAATTGACTACAACTCAACACAAGCTCACTGAACCTCCACGATTTGGTTTTCATTCCTGACCAATTATAAGCGATTAATGGTAAAAATGATGATAATATTGGGCTTCACAAAGTTTAGAATCTACTTGGAGTACATTATTTTCCTTGTTTTTGTTTAAAATTTGGGCCACAATTCCTCCTTTAGATACATCGAAATGTGTGTCGAATGTTGGATTTTTCCCGAGAAAGGTTCACGAGTCTTGGATGAAATATATACCAACAAAAATATGAATTTACAAAAATATATACCAACAACTTTTCACAACCAAAAAATATGAATTTACTTCACTATTGTGTCATAATTGATTCAAGGATATGCAACATCCTCAATATTTATGGGGAGATGCATTTAGATTTATTTTTCCATGATTGTTATCTAGCAATAGTCACTTTCACCAAGCAATGATGTTCTTCACCATCAACAAGCACCCATGATTCCTTGGTAGCTTTTAATATGCACCATAGTGGCCATACACCCACGATCCCTCTATAAATAATGTAATTTCCACTAGGAAACAATTTCCTTCATTACGTTGTAGCATCCTTAAGCTCTACCAACCTTCTTCACCGAAAGATATTGTTCTCAACCAAAGCATGGTGGGTAAGTGTTCAACTTTGATACCATCAAAGACAAACTCAAATGGTGAATTGCATTCACCAACTCCTATTACATTCATATTAGCTTCATTATATAGCCACAAAGATATTCTAAAAAACTATAATATGTGGAAAAACAAACTTTCACAAGATGAACTACATGCTAAATAAAAGTAACAATTTCAACCCTAATTAAGCATACACAACAAACTCTCGTTGGTGTAATTATTAATCTAATATATTTCTTCTTCTTCTAATTTGTGTAATTATTAATCTAATATATTTCTTCTTCTTTATGTAGCTATTATAATGGATAAGGATATCATCTTTTGTTTACCAAAGAAAAAAATCACAATTCCTATTTTTTTATTAAGATTACAAGTTGGACTTTGAACAGAGTCCATTTCATGGTCAAGATTCTTAGATCCTCATTTTAAATAAAAAAAATTGTATCCATCCATCCATTGATATACAAGGATCTCAAAACAAACAGAGTTTTAACTCCATGAGGATATCGTTTTTTGCATATAAACACAAACTTTTACAAGGATCTCAAAACAAACAGAGTTTTAACTCCATGAGGATATCGTTTTTGCATATAAACACAAACTTTTACAAGTGGGATATTATATAGATCCTTAGTATGTTATTAATAAAATAAAATGATTTTATTTATATCAAAAGAGATTTATGGGATCAATTATAAAGCATTATAATAAAATTTGTATTTATAATTTTTTTTTACATATTTCAAGGATGTCTCAATATGTATTATATACATGGTTTTGGTAGCTCTATAAAAATACCCAAAATGGATTTATATAAATACCATATGAATTTATTGATGCTCTAAATCAGGAAGAATATAATTTGGGACATCTCATAGGTGTGTTTGTTTTATCATATTTCATGATAGCTTATTTTAATGTGCTTTGAGGGCCATAAACAACATTTTTTTGGCCTTGAAACAATTAATAGTTTTTGTAGGATTTTATCAGCTTTGGTGAAAATTATTCTTATCATTAACATGTTTTCAATGAGCCATCATGCACTTAAAATAGATCTCCTATGTGAAAGTGATGTCCCCAACAAGTTATAATCAATATCTCCCCCATAGGTATAAATAGAAGCCCTGACATCTCACCATAATTTGAATATGGGGAGTTGGTAAAGGATTCTACTAAAGACTTCTAGAAGCATTATGGAGGTTTCAAGAGGGATTTGAAACCCTCAAATTAACCCTAATTCTAGCTATCAAAAACCTAGTAGAAGGAGGGAAAAGGTTCACCTTTTCATTAGTCGCCAATTTTTCCATAGTATGTGTAGGGTTGTTGAGAAGATACTAATGGAGTAGAGAGACATAAGCATATTATAGAGGACCATAGAAGACCATAATGAAGATTCACAATAATATTGTACTGCATTGTATCCTATATTATAATCTTCATTATAAAAAAAGATGGAAGGCATAATATTTCATTTATTACCAATTTTTCCATATGGGTTTCTAGGGGAAATTTTATGTTCGAATATGTGTAACTTTTCTTTTGTAGCTTTATTTTTAAGTTATAGTAGTTAAATAATATGATCAATGTGTTTTATATTTGTTAAAGCATTAAAAATACAAAAATGTAGTTGCACAATCGAGCATAGGCTCATTATAGTAGCTTTCATTTTAGATTTGTTTTAGTTAGACAACCATCGGAATATCCCAAGTAGTTTATAGAGAAAAAACATCCTTGATATAATTGATTCTTTGTTTTGTTGGAAAGTTAACAATCTAGGTAATCTATTCAAATCTTTATGTTGTATTAAGTGTTTTTGTCTCACTTGTTCGTACATAAGACATTATAACATCATATATTATCATCCTCAATTTATCATTTTTTGTAAAACAATAATACACATTCTTCTCAATGCATGTTCTTCCATATCCCTCTCTCTTTGAACGATTAGGTGATAAGAAATTTTCTTGAATTCACAAATTATGTGCTCTTTTATGCATGGACATTTTATCTTGGAGGTAGAATTATTACATGTAGATAATCATTGGGTTGATATCACACTGATAGAATATCATTTTCTCACTGGGATCTTACCGCAAATTCTGTATTTCCTTCTTTTGTACCAAGTCCCAAATGGATAATGGTTTATTTAACATATCTACCTCTTCAATTCCCCACTTTTTAATCGACTTCATCTTGTCATGGTACTATACCTTGTTTTGAGTCATAAACATTGCTTTCTACAATGATATGTCTATGTCCATAATCAATGTTGCTTGAAAATTTATTTGGAGCATTGGTTAGACATATGGGCATAACCATCATGATAAAAAACAATTCATACAACCTTAATGTGCCTTGGGTTTGATGGAAGCCTTGTGATAGTAAAAAATCAAGTCTAACTTGGTGAGATTCTTGGATTCCTTTAATTATTAAAATAGATCATCAATCCTTGCGAGGAAATAATGGTTTTTGTCACTTGATAGTTATGTCGTTGGAAACACTATAATTTTTTCATAAAATCTACTCATTCTACTCTTTTTGGGAAACAATGATAGAAACAAATCCACATTGGGATGTGTTGGCTCTGATTTTTTCATCCTTTAACAATGGTTGAATTTGATATTCAATCTCAATGCTTTCCATGAATGTAGTTTGTAAGGAGGATAGTAAGGAAAGGAAAAACCTAGCACCAAATAAATTGCATGTTGGGTGGCCTAAGTGAGAGGGATACTATAAAATTTTGTGAAAACATTAGCATATGAGTCTACATGGGATTGAATATTATAATAAGGAACCCTATTTTTATTATCCTCCTGCATTTAACAAATGACTCAAAGTAGCAAAAAATTATTCCAATTTATCTATTTGGTTCATGGCCATAAATGGTTAAAAAAGTGATGAAAATGAGGTGACTTATAGATGTCATCCTTATGAAATATATAAGATCAATTATAACCATTAAAATTCCCTCTATGATCAAATTGACTATGCACCAATGAGCATGTCACATCAATTAAGAAAGGTCACATCACCGTGCATGGTGTTGTGAAAAGGATTGAAAATGAAAGACACAAAACATATATTAGTAACCATGGTGGGTTTCCTTGGCATATTGGGTCCATCCCAATTTATAGGGATTGAGATGAAAAGTTTTAGGAAAATTTAGTTAATGAACCAACTTGTGTGAAATAAGAGTCTTTTGGATACTATTATCAATGATCAAGGATGCCAACTTATGATTGATCTAGAAATTATGAGTGAAGAGGGCATCTATGTGGATTGAGGATTAATATTTGGCCATAAGGACAAGTTGTGAATCATAAGAGTTAGGGTTGTCAGCAAGAAACCTCATAATATTTGTCTGTTGGTTTCAACTTATCAAGAAGGGATTTGGATTTTTTACCCTACAAGGTTCAATAATGTTTAGTAGAATGATATGGCCTTCTATGGAAGGCACACTATTTCTTCTTCCCAATTGTTAGGGGAAGGGGTATACTGAGTGCTCCTTTGTTTTTTCCACTATTAATAGAGAAGATATTGTTATAAGTAACTATGTTTATGTCATACAAATAATTTATCCCAAGCGATGTGTCAAGTCCAAAGGAGTGTCCAAATCTTATATATAAATGAAGACATTTTTTCTAACTAACTCTATAGGTGTATTACATAAAATCCCATAAGGTTGAAAATTCCTATCGTTATAGGCTCGTAAGTTGGAAAGTGATAGAACCAACTTGGGAGAGACTGGCTTCTTCTAGACTACCATAGACATGACACTTGTTGAATCTCCCCCATCGACAATACAATAGTGAACACTAACATTATTAATTGTAATTGGTCATTTTGAAAAGAAATAAAATGAGGAGGATGGGGTTCAACTCTATCCAATTCAAAGGTAATTAATAGAGAGTTTGAAGTGTCAATACCTTCAATGGAATTCAACAAGGACTTATGATGTGAAGGACAAGTTGGTGGGATATCTAAAGAAAACATAGCATGAGGTTATTGTGACAAACCTATAAATATGTTATAGTCCTGAGTATCCCAACCATGGGGCTTAAGTTCCCTTTTTTGTGAAGGAAATCTGGGCACAATTAGGGTATGGTCGATTTTGGGTCTAGGTATTTGAAATGGAAAATTTAGGGTATGAAGCAAATTCTTGTTATGATTAGAATACTTAGGTTTAAGTGTCACATAATATGGTTACATGTTTGGATATTCACCATTTTGGTCATCATAAATACATTTCAGTAGGACTATTACCCAATTGTAGGGAAGCCAAAAACATTGACATTGATGGTGCTCTTCGTTATCACAAAATCTAGCACTTGTGCAAAGCATTCACAATATGCTTGACAAGTGTAACATATGGAAGTATTTTCCACTATCACCTAAGCAAGTACTTCCCTCGTTTTAGTGAAGGATAACTATCCAACAAAAGGGAGGATTCCTTGATGACCTCAAAGGATCCTACAATAAGGCTAAGCAAGTCTACGACCCCTTATATTGGTTACTTCATTGGCTAGGTCAATGTTCAAAGCAAGGTCAAGGTGGATTAAGAAAGGAAATATTAATGTGCATGTGTGAGGAGGTGTTCTAAGACAATCAATGACAATTACCAAGTTGGAAGAGTAAAACAAATGCCCTGAAACATTATCTATCAAAAGAAAAGAAAAGGTTGTAATAAAACTTGAGTAAAAGATGATATACTTAACAATAAACACGTTTATAACAACAAGTAAAAAATCCTAAAATTTACAAGGATGCAATGGAAGATATTCCAAATACTAAATAAAAGACTAACAAATAATAAGCTAATGATTTCTTTAAAGAAATGACATGAAAATAGATTAAATGGATGGAAGATGATAAATCTTACTGTTTGAAAATGTAATAAATGTAGCAATAATGATGTTGGATAAATATTATAAAAAATAAATGCAAGGTGTTATGTTAGTGATGATGGTAAATGAAAATTCAATGAAAAATTCCTAATACTAACACAAGATGTTGAGAGAGAGGGTGAGCTAAAACTAGGGTTTTAATCAGTTAAAACCAGAGAAAGACTAGTGCCTTCTCAAATACTTGGGCATATGGAGTCAATGAAACCTCAATGGAGGATAAAAGACCAAGAAAAATTAAGGATTAAATTTAGGGGGATGTACAATCACAAGAACTAATGTTTTCCTATGTCTTCTATGACTTTTAATAAGAGATAAATGTGGTAAATAGGTAAAACCCTAAAGTAGTGCAATCACAAGCTCTAGAATTTAACCAATAAAGATAGTTTTTGAGGGATGTATAATCACTATCCCTAAGTTTGGCCTTATATTCTTCAACACATTTAAGATGAATGAAAATAAGGAAGGGGACACACAATTACAATGCTTCTTAGGTGTTGACGGGTCAAATTGGCCTGTCAACCAGGTAAGGGAAAATGCCCAATGGAGAGTCCCAATTAGACTCACTCTCATTTGGGATGACAATTTTTGACCAGGATGTGGGCCTCGTTGCCACTAAGAATTAAAATAAAAAGAGGAATAAAAATGAATTGTCCCCCAAAGTATTCTTACTAATCCTAAATCTAATCTAATTAAAGCAAATGCAAACTATTTATTCTAACTATTTCTAACCTATCCTAATAAGGAGCATTTCTAAAAGATAGACACATTATGAAATGATATTAATGATAACAAAAATAGCTCATGTTAACAACAATAGGTTGAAGCAATAACAAAATAGATATAATCATAAATAGTTATAAATTACGCCTAAAACATCATCCATGTATCTATTAGAAACCATAAATGCATAAGCCTCTCAAATAAAAATGATACAAAAAGTTCATACGAAAATACCATTCAAGAACTCATAAAACAACATCACATGTAGAATAGTCCCATATACAGTCGAAAACATTCATGATTCTCAAAAATCCTTCCGTTCTTTACTGAATCAGAGATAATAGTACCATCAAATGCTAAAGTGGGAAAAATTCCCTCTCTCATTCACTCAATTATTTTTTCTTATCATATAATTTGAATTTCTCATACATATTCATTAATGAATATATGAACATTAGGAACAAAATTTAAGAATACTCTTAAGTTGTCAAATTCTCTTTGTAGGAAGTCCACGAGTCATAATTATTGGAAATATCTTCGACCCCGTTTATGTATATCTTCTTTGTTCCTCGAGTTTTATGGGTGTTTCTGCGGTAAACTTGGAGAAAATTATTCTACCAACATATTCTTCACTGCTCCAACTTTCCAGTGATCCCTCTCGCACTTGATTTGGTCTTTTAGAACTCAAGATATGGCCTATTGAACAATTGATAGTCCATCTCTAATCAAATTCATGCCTCTCTTTTTCCTGGATTGTTCAAAGCATTTTTGTTACTAATCTAGCTCAAATTATTCTTCTAACATATTATCCACTTCGTTATCTTTCCAAAAATCCCTCTCATGACTGATTTGGCCTCCTGAAACTTGAGTTACAACCTACTGAATTTAATGCTTAGAAGTCATTGATCTCATTGTGGGGTTAATCTGGACCATTGATCTTATAAGCCTAAATAATTATCCACGTGCATTGTGGGAAGTGAGTGAAAAAGATTTATATTTTTTTTCCCTCCCTTTGTATTTTGTACATGGATTTAGGGTAGGCATGGAACCTTGATCCCACGTAGATATTTTGACCTGAAATCCAGAGGAAAAATAGAAAAAAAAACAAAAAACAAAACTTGTACAAATTCCAAAAACAATTAAAATAATAATCCCAAAATCATGTTCGAAAAAATAAACCAAATTAATCATGTATGGTATGTATGTCAAAATAATAGAATATATATCCATGATGTATGTTTATAAAGTCCCAATATGTAAAGTTCTAGGTAAATTCCCAAATAAAATAAATATTATATATATATATATATATATATATATATATATATATATATATATATATGGGATTCATAAAGTTCAAATCAATGTGTGGATTTGGAAAACCATGTGTAAAATAGAAATAGAAATAAAATAGGAATACAATAATAAATAATGAAATACAAAAATAAAATAAATGAAACTATACAAACTCATATATAAAAAATAAATTATGGATGTGATTAGGGAAAAATTAGGCTTGTTTCCAAATATGGGTCAATGTTCTATTTTCGGTCAAGGTTTTGCACCTAGGTTAGGGTTCCACACATAAAAATCAAAATATGAAACAAAGTGTATCATGGAAACTCCAAATATTTGGATTTCTAGACGTCTGATATCCACATAAAGTGTATGCCCTTGAAACAAATCCAGTAGTTCAAATGTCGCATCAAATAGGATAGGTCAACATGACACGAAGGGAGTTGTGTGGGATAGCACATGATAATTTGAAACTTGAAAGATTCCTCATATTCCATGTTATATGGCTTGTAACGTTCCACATCAGATGCCACACAAGGTAAGAATGATTTTTCCAACTCGTGGTCATTGGAGGAAGCAAATAGGCACCAAATAGAATGGACATGTGGCAAGTCTTGATTGGATATCGTAAAATCATGGATCCAACATTTGGTATTTAGATGGAGGTACTTGATAAGAGAAAGTATGAATCTAGATACTCCAATGAAGCCACATGGATTCCACTCAAGTGCTAATATAGACACTAGAAATAAGTATCACGTGAAAATTGCAAACATAGAAGTTGTATGGGGAAGATGACACATTATATTCCAAATCATAAACCTTGGGGATGACACATCAAGGCCATGTAAAGTCAAGAATAGATAAGACTATGGGAGGATGATTTGGATGATATGCAAGTTTTCAAGTCAAGGATCGTCATAGCAAGATAAAGATCATACCAACTAGGTTCAGACAAGTGGCATGTAGACAACGTGTGTGTATGACACACCATACAACTTGTCACATGTTAACTCCGTGTAAGGTGACCCATAGGATAAAAGGGAACTTGATGCTAGTCTGGTATGTGGAAAAATTCAATTTGATAAAGAGGAGCCTGATAGGACTCCAGGAGTTAGCTTTCAGAAAACTCATTTGTTATTGCAAATAGACCATCTAACGGTAATAATCTAATAAAGGGGAATCTGATAGGATCTCAAGTCTTGGGTTTCATAAATTTCAAATTAAAAGGATAAACCAACTTTCTGATAGGAGGATATCGATATAAATCATCTAATAGGATTTCAGGCCTCGTCTTTTGAAAAAATCAAAGAGATGTTATGTTGTCATGCCAATGGGAAAACCCGAGAATTTGATCCCGATAAGGTAATTTTGATGGTTGACTGTCTAATAGTCGGATCCTGAAAAGGGTCAAGGTTCCAATGGGGATGAGGGTTCTAGTAAAACAATAAAATTTGAATCTGGGATAATCATGAATTAATAGGAAATGTACATAGTGATAAAGTAAATTTTAGATTGGGGTTCAAGACAAATGAGACTTAATTTTGAATGTTGGCTTCAATAATAATGAAGATAAGATAAGAGAGAAGTATGGTCAAGAAGATGAATATTAAGGACTTCCTATATGAATTTCAGAGTTGAAGCAGATAGTTTTCCCATGACACACTCAATATTTCCATCCTTTTTTTTATTAACTGAAAACCATGTTCTTGAGTCCCTCTTTGTTATGTGAGCAAATCCACATGATCTTCTGTTTCGACATGATTATCTAAAGAACTGAAATAGAATAAGTATACGATAAAGAACATGAATCTGTAACCATGTTACTACAACCACAAAAAGAATAATATTTGTTATGCAAGGAAGAAAATATCGGTTAGTACATTATAAATATTACATTCTTTCCCTTTGCCAATAAGAAGTCTATGAAAAATAAATGGGTTTGTTTGAAAATGAGAAATTGAAAAGGAGGAATTCCTTAGAAGAACTAATATAATATATTGTCTTATTATGAACAGTTGTTGTAAACAAATATGAAAGATGCATATATTTAATCTCAAACTCTTGAAAACAATCAAACATCATGTGATTCTAGTTATGGATTTGAAATTGAGGAACCAGATTAACATGTGAGAGCTTGAGTATCATGAATATGAGGACAATAGGTACAAGATACAAAGTATCAATATTCTCTTCATTCAAACCATCCATTCACTTATCCATGATGTAGTGAGATGATATTACAAGTTGATGCACAAGGAAACGACAGATCCTTAAAATAAAATTCTCTCCAAGTCATAAAAGAAAGCATCAAAACCATGCAATCAGATAAGATAAATAAACCCCTTTACATCCATTAAAACAAATTGATGCAAAAGGATCAAAAGATGACCTATCAATATCATCACACAAGGATAAAAGAAGCACCATAAATCAAAGGTATAAAATGTAGATTTTAACCTTGTACAACAAATTACTGCAAACAAATTATTAATAAAAACAAAAAATATACAATGGCACACACACACACACATTATAGAGAGATGTTACCCTGGAAACCCAAATAGGGAAAATCAATAAGCTATTTAGAGTTGTAGCTCTAATATTCTATTCATCATATTATTCATTGTTTACAATACAATATATATATATATATATATATATATATATATATATATATATATAGGATCCCAAGGAATCCAAAACCCATAATCCATTGACCTAGATTAGTCAACAACCCTAATTCCTTAACCATAATTATCAAACCATTGGCAAAAACCATGTGACAAAAAACCGCTAAAAATAGAGACAAAAAATGCCAAAAAAAAAATCCAAGGTCGTTGCCCCCAAACCCCCCAGACAAGTGGGCTCCACCCCCTATGACCCCCCCATGCACATAGTGCAACATGAACACTAGGTTTATGTTGATTATTTTGTAGCATAGAGAGTCATTCCCACAAGAGCCCATGGTTTCAGGGATGTGGGAATTCTCGTTGGCACCAGATTACTCTTTCGTTTCAATGAAAAATCCCTTGGGATGAGGCTAGGGTCTCATGGACTTTGTGGGCTTGTGTTTGGGCTTCACACCCATAAAACATAATAAAATATTCTAATTAATTGGTGATTTTTGGAAGGGTTCTTAAACTCACTTATAAGACTCCTATATAAGGAGAGGATATATTGTGACAAATCTCATTGTGTCATTATGAAGTTATTATAAGTGAGAGTGCACTTGTGCTAGTAACTTGGGAATTTCAACAAGGGAAATTATGCAATTGTGAAAAATCTGGCCTAGGGTTCTTGGAGTTTTTGTTTTTGTTTCAGCCAAGGAAGTATTCTAATTTTCCTAGCCAAGAGAGGCCACATGTGTGACGAGAAGGAGGAGAAGCAGCCATATAGGAGGAGAGAGAAATATTGCACATGTGAGCAGATTGGATAGGTTGTACGTGTGAGGAGAATAATATGGACAAGCCACATGTGTGGTACATAACAATCCATACATTCACATGTGTGACTGACGTATAATAGAGAAGGACAATCTGCATGTGTGAGGCCACACGTGAAAATTTCTAGGAAGGTAGAACATGTCTATACCACTGAATTCAAAAGATGTACGAGCGATGTTAGCAGGCCATACAAAAGGCTACTGTAGTAGATTTGTGGGTAGAGGATTTTTCGAGTAATTTGCTGATTTTATATTTGTTGAAGAGGAGTAGGTTGTCCTCAGTTTTTGGAGATTTTGTCATTGTGGAGAAGGATGTTTTTTCCTTCAGAAAAATTCTTAATTTGACATTCACATAACATAATTTTTTTTGTCTCAAATGTTTATATGATTTATCTCAGATCTTGTTGTTTTCACTGCTGTAACTTTTTGTCATAATTTCGGTGTAAAATTATTCAATGATAACAACTAGGGTTTACTGTTTGATCACTATGAAGTATTTTTCAACTCTAAAATTAGTCACATAGAATTGCATGTGAAAATTGACATGGTATCAGAGCTGTGGATTTGAAGGAAGAGAGGGAGTCATCTGTTGAGGCACACTTGGTCGATGAACACAGAATAGTCGTGGTGGATTCTTGTTCTTATTCTGTGAAGGTCACAATGGAAAACACTTTAAAGATTGAGGACACGTTGGAAGGGACAACTAACTTCTGGGATTGGAAGGCTAGGGTTCTTATTCTGTTAGAAGAGAATGACCTCAAGGAGTATGTTGAGGCTATGGTTCCAAGTCCTACTGATCCATAGGAATTGACAACTCATATGAAGAAGGAAGTGAAGGCCAAGTGGGTGTTGCTAGAATTCGTGAAGGACCACTTGATTCCTCACATTGTTGAGGAGAAGTCTGCCAAGGAAATGTATGATGCTTTGGTAGGTCTATACCAAAGTGATAATACAAGAAGAAAGTTACATTTGAAGCACTAGCTTCAAGTTGTTAATATGTCCAGTGAGGACACAATTGTGAGCTACCTTATGAAAATTACTCAAATCTGAGATCAACTTGCAACCATTGGTGAGATAGTTTAGGATGTTAAGTTGGTGAATGTAGAGTTGAGAGGCCTTCCTAAGTCTTGGGAACCATTTATGTAGGGGATCTGTGCACGAGAGATATTTCCAATATTTGATAGATTATGGACTGATTGTATCCAGGAGGAGACTCGATTAGAGTCCAGGGATGGGTTGTTGAAGAGTAGCAGTGATAAGAACCAAGCCCTAGTAGACCACACTAGGAAGGGCATAAGAGGTTCACCAAGTAGAAGGAGTTCTACCGAGAGAGAAGCATCTCCAAAACCAAGACAAAAGAAGGATATTAGTAAGATCATATGTTTTGAATTTTATAATTATCATCACTATGATTCACAGTGTCCACACTGGAAGTTAAAGGGATGAAGGCAACATACATCAACAATAGAGGTTGATGAGGTTGCATATAGGTTTCAGAGGGAGATCTTGTTAGTATCTACCCTTTCAGGTGCAGTTTTCAGTAGTTGGACCTGGTTGGTGGATAACAGAGCCTCTTTCCATATGAAAGGTGCATGATATTTATTTGATAACCTCACAGAGACTGACTTAGATTTGTGTGTGGAGCTTGGTATGGGGACCAAGCATGGAACATGAGGATCTGGTATAATATCATTCTGAATGGAGTCATAGGATGTGTTGAGGGTGTTAAACATGTTACGGGTACCATAACTCAGGAGGAGTGTACTCTTAGTCTTGACTATTGAAGAGAAGGGTTATGCAATATTCTTATGAAACAAACAGATGTTATTCATGCCCACGGTATATAGCCTTAGATCAATAGTGGTTATTGGATTTAGAGAGGGAAACCTATATAGGATGAAGGGTCAACCCATGTGAGCTATGACTAACAAGCTCAAAAGGAGGCGTAGGTAGCTCCACTAGTGGAAGAAGCTCAAAAGAAACCAGATTTTAGAGGGAGCCAACCCTCGGGATCAAGTGGAGAGGAGCAACCTCCTAGGACTATTCAAAGGAAGTTAGACTTCAGAGGGAGTTAACAGACACAGAGGGAGCATCACTTATCCAGAGGAAGTATACCTTCAAGTATAGGTGGAAGAGAGGAATATTCCAAGATCGTTAAGAAGGTTTCATGGGTTGAGGAGGCCAGACAAGAGGATTTGAAGTAGGAGGCTTCTAAGAGAAATGTATCTTCCATGGAGGACCCATTTTTTACAACAATATTTTCTTTAGTGATCGAGGGAGCAACCGATCAAGAGGATTGGAGAGTAGAATTTTCTTTGGTGATAGAGAGAGAAGCCAATTAGGAGGATTGGAGTGCAGTTGTGGTAGCATATATGGTATGGGAGATAGATATACTTCCTGGTAACAGAGGATGGGAAGCATCCCTCACTAAGAGGGAGTGTTGATGCTTTTGTAGCATCAAGAGGCATTGCCATAAGAGGCCATGGTGTCATGCATGTGGGAATTCTTGTTGGCACCTTATTACTCTTTTGTTTCAATGAAAATTCCCTTGGGATGAGGCTAGGGACTCATGGGCTTGATGATGGGATTTTTGGGATTGTTTTGGGGTTTCACACCCACAAAGAGGAATAAAATATTCTAATTAATTTTTGATTTTAGGAAGGGCTCCTGAACTAAAAAATAAGACTCCTATATAAGGAGAGGAGATATTGTGATAAATCTCATTGCGTCATTATGGAGTTAGCATAAGTGAGAGTGTATTTGTGTTAGGAGCTTGGAAATTCCAACAAGGGAAATTCTGCACTTGTGAAAAATATGGCCTAGGGTTCTTGGAGTTTTTTATTTCTATTTGAGCCAAGGAAGGATTTTTATTTTCCCAACCAAGAGAGGCCGCACACGTGAGAAAAAGGAGGAGAGAGAAAGGGTGCAAGTGTGAGAATATTGGACAAGATGCACATTTGGTACATAACAATCCATACAGTCATACATGTGATTGTCGTACAATAGAGAAGGACATGTCGCACGTGTGAGGCCACACATGTGAATTTCTAGGCATGTACACTAGGTCTGTAGCGTCGACATCAACAGTCATATGACTGACATCAGTAGGTCATACAAGACACTATTGTAGCAGATTTGTGGGTTGAGGATTTCTCGAGTAATTTGTTGATTTTGTATTTGCTAAAGACGACTAGGTTGTGCTTAGTTTTTGGTGATATTGTCACCGTGGAGAAGGCTTATTTTTACTTTAGAAAAAACCTAAATTTGACATTCACAAAGTAGAAAATTTTATGTCTCAAGTGTGTATATGATTTATCTCAGATCTTTTGTTTCCACTGCTGTAATTTTCTGTAATAATTTCAGTGTAAAATTGTTTAGTGATAACAACTAGGGTTTACTATTTGATCACTAGGAAGTAATTTTCAGATCTGAAATTAGTCACATAGAATTGCATGTGAAAATTGGCAATCTAATCAAGCAAAGAATATAAAACATACCCAAAATTCTCCCACTTATTGTTTTATTTGCAAATAGGGGTTTACAACGTTACATGGTCATTAATCCGAGGTAGAAATTCCCATAGATCCTCTACACCAAGATAAATTTTTACTGCTCACAATTTTTTTTAATGAATATGCAACATTATCCAAAGTGTCCACCTTCATCAAAACCACCTTGTTTTCTTCAACCATGTCTCTCACAAAGTGATATTGAAATTTAATATGCTTTTTCTTTGAATGGTAAGTCAGGTTCTTTGCCAAGAAGATTGCACTTTGACTGTCGCAATCTGTCCTTATAGTTTTTTGTACCAAACCCAATATCTGAACAAAATCCCTATAACCATACTGCTTCATTTCTTGCATGAGTGGATGCCATGTATTCAAATTCTGTAGTTGAAAGTGCCATTACACACTATATTTTTCTCATCCGACTAATTTCTCCTCCAAATAGGTTAAACACATACTCACTTGTAGATCTTCTACAATCCAGATCTTTAGCCCATTCTGTATCAATAAACCCATGTATGTCCAATACTATGTCCAATCCTAGTATTCATTGGTATCACAATCTATAACTAGTAGTGCCACACAAATATCTGAAAAACCTTTTTACTATTGTCCAATGCTCTTTCCTTGGTTTTGACATATACCTGCTCAAAACTCCTACTACATGTGCAATGTTTGGTTTAGTACAGACCATTGCATACATCAAACTGCCAACCGCACTAGCATATGGGACAAGGGACATGACCTCTTACTCTTATTGTGTCTTCAGAAACTTATCCACATATAACTTTACACTTACAGGAATATGAACCCTGATCGGTTTACATTCCTACATATTAAACCTACGCAATATTGTATCGAGATATTTCCTTTGATTTAACTAGAGTTTCCTATTTGTCTGATCTCTTTTAATTTCCATTCCCAAAGTGAAATTTGCAGCACCAAGATCCTTCATGTCAAATTTAGAGGACAACTGAGTTTTCACATCATAGATAATGTCCTTTTCATTTCCTATTAGCAACATATCATCCATATACAAGACCAAATAAATAAGATGATAACTGATTAATTTGAAATACTCACAGTGATCTACTTTTCTCCTTATGAAACCAAGTCCCATTATATAAGTATCAAATTTTGTATAACACATCATTGGTGATTGCTTTAACCCATACAAGGACTTTTTCATCTTGCACACAAGATCTTTCTTTTCCTTCACAACAAATCCTTTTGGCTGCTTCATGTAGATTTCTTCTTTTGGATCCCCATGTAGGAATAAAGTCTTCACAACCATTTGTTCTACTTCAAAATAAAATGTAGCATCAACAAATAAAATAAATCTAATAGAAGTTAACTTGGAAACATGAGAAAAAAATTCACCAAAGTCAATTTCCTCTACCTGGGAATAACCTTTTTCTACTATATGAGCTTTGTATTTCTAAACTTTTCCTTCTACATTTAGCTTCTTATTAAACACCCAATTGTTTCCAATGGGATTTCTTCCAGTCAACAACTGCACTAGATCCCAAGCCTCATTCTTGTCCAAGGCTACCATTTCTTAAACCATGACATTTTTCCAAAGTTTTCCATCCTTTGAATCCACTGCCTCCTTAACAGTTCTAGGATCATCACCAGTAATAGACAAAGAAAAATTTGAATGAAAACCAGGTGGAGTATACCTTTTTGGTTTCCTTCTTTCTTGAACCAATCTCATCAATACTGGAGTATGATGATCTTCTTCATCTGATTCATGTTCTTTTGTAGAGTCTGATTCATTATCCTTCAATTCAAACTCTATTTTCTTTGGTTCTTCCTCCTTTAGTAGGACTTCTTGTTTGAAAAAATATTTGATTTCTATAAATACCACGTCTTGGCTATAAACTACCTTTTTAGTTTATTGGTTCCGAAGGTTATAACCTTCTAGACCATATTTATACCCAATAAAGATACAATTTTACAGCCTTTTTATCTAGATTACTCCTATTTTCCTTTGGAATGTGAACATAGGAATCACAACCAAATACCCTAAGATGTGCGAGAGAGGGCTTCTTACCAGTCCATACCTTGTGTGGAGTCTTGTCATCCAGTGCTGATGAGGGTGACTGGTTGACCAGGTAACATGCAATACCCACTGCCTCTGGCCAAAATTCTTGTCCTAACTTGACACCACTGAGCATGCACCTGGATTTTTCCATCAACATCCTATTCATCCTTTCTGCAACTACATTCTGCTGAGGTGTATATGGAGTAGTATTTTTCCTTTTTATACTGCACTTCTTAAAAATTCTATGAATTCATTTCCCCATAACTCTCCACTGTTAGTCGTTCTCAGCACCTTAATTCTTTGCTTTGTTTGATTCTCCACAAGAGCCTTAAACTCTTTAAACATGTCAAATACTTCATATTTCTCCCTAAGGAAAAATATCCATGTATTCCTCTAGAAGTCATCTATAAATGAGAAATAGTACACATATTTTCCCAAAGATGGAATCGACACAAGTCCAAACACATCAATATGCACCAACTATAAAATTTCCTCTTCCATCGTTGAAATGGAGGGGAATCTGACCCAATTCTGCTTCCAATATATGTAATGTTCACAAAAATCAAAATCTAAATAGAATTTAGACATACTTTCAACCATACCTTTACTTTATAATACTTGAGGGCCCTTCGCTCTGATATGCCCCAGTCGTTAATGCCACAACATAGTCTTTTCTCCAGAGACTGTAGGAGTTTTTTCTTCTACAACTCCACTCTTCGGAACAACAAAACTATTTCACCCATCACTAATAGTGCTTCTCTTCATCTTATATAGACTTTCAAACCAAACTCCCTTTAGCGACACCATTTCTCCTCGAACAATCCTATAGGTTCACTAGCAAATTTGGGTCATTTTGCGACGACTATTTCGACGCTATTGTGATATTATGTCGTTGATATTGCAATGAATCTTAAGTCTTTGAAAAGTTGTTTTATGGCACGTGGAAATTTCGATGAACTTGAATTAACGTCACAAGAGCGATGACCCTAGGGAACTTATCACAATTGCGACAAAAAAAGAAATATCGTCGCCAATATGACAATATAGGAAAACTAAGTGAAACCAACAGTTCGTCTCAATTGCAACGACAATTTTTGTTTTCTATATAGCAAATGCATCGTAGCAATTTTAATTGTCATGTCACTTACGATGACAACATTTTTTGTTTTATATAGTGAATTCGTCGTAGGAACGACAACATTTCTTTGTTTATATAACAAATGCATCACAATAATTTTTGTTGTCGTCGCACTTGCGACGACAACTTTTTTTGTTTATATATCGAATGCATCGTAGGAACGACAACATTTCTTTGTTTATATAGCAAATGCGTCGCAACAATTTTTGTTCTCGTTGCACTTGCGACGACAACTTTTTTTGTTTATATAGCGAATGCGTCACAGGAACGACAACATTTTTTTGTTTTTATAGAAAATGTGTCGCAACAATTTTTATGGTCGTCGCACTTGCGACGACAACATTTTTTTGTTTATATAGCGAATGTGTCGCTGGAACGACAACATTTTTTTGTTTATATAGAAAATGCTTCGCAACAATTTTTGTCTTTGGACCCTTGCGATATTTTGTCGATGTCGATGTCGATGTTTGCAACATTGATTTTAACCATTAACATTAATTATCCATAATCCTCATCCCTCATAATTCCTAACCAATAACCATTAATACATAAAACCATCCAAATAAAAACCCCTAAACAACTAGTCTCTAACTAATATCCTCTAATCCATATAATTCTTGAAACCATTAACACTTATAGCCCCTATTACCCCTAAACCTTATATACCTTAACACCTAACCCATAATTCATATGACCCTTAATACATAAACCCACTAACCTCTTTAACTCCTAATCCATAAACTCACTAATTCCTTTAACCCCTAATCTCTAATCCTTATAACCCATAACCCTTTAACCCTTAAAATATATAAACCTATGATAAATCCTCTAACTTCTACATACCCAAACCCCTTTAACCTCTATCCCCAATAATGTCTTATTCTTGTACAATCCCTAACCACTATAATTAGTGTGACTCACATATTTCACCCTAAACCTCTATAAAACTTAATCCACAACCCCTATATCCCTTAACAATTATAACCCTTATCAACTAATAACTAATATAAATAAACCCATGGAACCCTAAACCTATAACACTTTTAATCCATAATGTCCAAGCATACCCTTTATAACCCTAATCTCTAACACATATAGCCTCATCAACATGATGAATTGATGATGGAAGAAAGTGGGTGTGTCACTCAAATTTGAGTCAAGAAACCCTCCCATATCTTTAAGGCATGCCAATAGTCTATCCATGAAAAATTTCAGTGCATATAGAAACTGTTTGAATTTTTTTTAGAGTTGGCCCCATTCACAGGTCCCTGTTACCGGTGTCTAGTCCTCGTGAAATTTTCGTTCCCCGTCCATCGTTCCTCGTTCCTTGACCATGGTGTAGTCCCCAAGATCCATTATTTTGTACAAAATTACATACTAATGGAAAAATTAAGATTATTTACATTTGTCTCTCTTGCAACGATATCAAATGATTCTTGGATTCATTTTATATTTGGTTTATCAACTTGAAATCTCAATTTGATACTTTTCAAGCTAGCTGGACCTTCAGTCAAATACAAATATGAAACTTGGAATCATTAACATATCTACTAGAACATATGAAAAATAGGGTTTATGGTTTCCATGATGAATTGATGATGGAATAAAGTGGGTGTTTCAGTCAAATTTGAGTCCAGAAACCCTCCCATATCGTTAAGGCATGTGAATAGTATATCCAAGTCAAATTTCAATGCATACAGATACAGTTTGAAAACATTTCAATGTTGGCCCCATTCACATGTCACTGTTGCCCGCCTCTAGTATCTTTATGGTGTTGATTAAGAAATCAATGAAATAGAGGGATTTTTCATCACAACTATGATGCATATACATTGTATATACATTAATGTAGAACTTTAAATAAAAATGAAGAAATACTGACGAAAGCCTAAAACTTGCGTCAACCAAATTGGGTACTTTGAAAGAAAATTAGGGTTTATGGTTTACATGATGAATTGATGATGGAATAAAGTGGGTGTGTCACTCAAATTTGAGTCCATAAACCCTCCCATATCGTTAAGGCATTCTAATAGTCTATCCATGACAAATTTCAATGCATACATAAACTATTTGAAAAAATTTCAACGTTGGCCCCATTCGCAGGTCCCTGTTGCCGGTGTCTAGTCCTCGTGCAATTTTCATTCCTCGTTCAACGTTCCTCGTTCCTTGACCATGTTGTAGTCCCCAAGATCCATTATTTTGTACAAAATTACATACTAATGGCATAAAATGTCCCACACAAAGACCAAATTAATATCCGCTACATAAGTCTTTTGTCTTTTTTCAATGACTATGTAACAGATCTCAATTCTAAGAAGATTCAAATAGGAACTAAGAACCTTAAGTTCTTTCCTTAACCATGGGTGACATAAAAATATCATTCAATAGTAAAATTTTTACATTTCATTGTTTGGCATCGTGTGTACTGAGGGCTTGAGCCACCATATCCACAAAGGAAACATACCAAGAATATTTGTCTTATGAACAAGATATGGTACTATCCATTTTGAGGTTTGGCATAGAGATTGTTCTTATAGACTACAATGCATTTCACCATAATATAATCCCTACACTCCTTGAAAACCATGTAACACCATTCAAATTAGACACAATATTCTTGCGACGAATTAGCTATACTATCGACAAATTTTTTTCATCGATAGTATAGCAAATTCGTCGCAAGATTATTTACATTTGTCTCTCTTGCAACGATATCAAATGATGCTTGGATTCATTTCATATTTGTTTTATCAACTTGAAATATCAATTTGATACTTTGCAAGCTAGTTGGACCTTCAGTCAAATACAAATATGAAACTTGGAATCATTAACATATCTACTAGAACATATGAAAAATAGGGTTTATGGTTTCCATGATCAATTGATGATGGAAGAAAGTGGGTGTGTCAGTCAAATTTGAGTCCAGAAACCCTCCCATATCATTAAGGCATGCGAATAGTCTATCCAGGTCAAATTTCAATGCATACAGATATAGTTTGAAAACATTTCAATGTTGGCCCCATTCACATGTCACTGTTGCCTGCCTCTAGTATCTTGATGGTGTTGATTAAGAAATCAATGAAATAGAGGGATTTTTCATCACAACTATGACGCAGATACATTGTATATATATTAATGTAGAACCTGAAAGCAAAATGAAGAAATACCGACGAAAGAATTAAACTTGCATCAACCAAATTGGGTACTTTGAAAGAAACTTAGGGTTTATGGTTTACATGATGAATTGATGATGGAATATAGTGGGTGTGTCACTCAAATTTGAGTCTAGATACCCTCCCATATCATTAAGGCATGCCAATAGTCTATCCATGACAAATTTCAGTGCATACATAAACTGTTTGAAAAAATTTCAACGTTGGCCCCATTTGCAGGTCCCTATTGCCGGTGTCTAGTCCTCGTGAAATTTTCGTTCCTCGTTCCTCATTCCTTGACCATGGTGTAGTCCCCAAGATCCATTATTTTGTACAAAATTACATACTAATGGCATAAAATTTCCCACACAAAGACCAAATTAATATCTGCTACATAAGTCTTTTGTATTTTTTCAATGACTATGCAATGGATCTCAATTCTAAGAAGATTCAAATAGGAACTAAGAACCTTAAGTTATTTCCTTAACCATGGGTGACATAAAACTATCATTCAATAGTAAAATTGTTACATTCCATTGTTTGGCATCATGTGTACTGAGGGATTGAAGGAAACATACCAAGAATATTTGTCTTATGAACAAGATATGGTACTATCCATTTTGAGGTTTGGCATAGAGATTGTTCTTATAGACTACACTACATTGCACCATAATATAAGCCCTGCACTCCTTTAAAACCATGTAACACCATCCAAATTAGACACAATATTCTTGCGACGAATTAGCTATACTATCGACGATCTTTTTTCGTCGATAGTATAGCAAATTCGTCGCAAGATTATTTACATTCGTCTCTCTTGTGATGATATCAAATGATGCTTGGATTCATTTCATATTTGGTTTATCAACTTGAAATCACAATTTGATACTTTGCAAGCTAGCTGGACCTTCAGTCAAATACAAATATGAAACTTGGAATCATTAACATATCTACTAGAACATATGAAAAATAGGATTTATGGTTTCCATGATGAATGTGTGTCAATCAAATATGAGTCCAGAAACCCTTCCATATAGTTAAGGCATGCGAATAGTCTATCCAGGTCAAATTTCAATGCATACAGATACAGTTTGAAAACATTTCAACGTTGGCCCCATTCACATGTCATTGTTGCCCGCCTCTAGTATCTTGATGGTGTTGATTAAGCAATCAACGAAATAAATGGATTTTTCATAACAACTATGATGCAGATACATTGTATATACATTAATGTAGAACCTGAAAGCAAAATGAAGAAACACCGACGAAAGCCTAAAACTTGTGTCAACCAAATTGGGTGCTTTGAAAGAAAATTAGGGTTTATGGTTTACATGATGAATTGATGATGGAAGAAAGTGGGTGTGTCACTCAAATTTGAGTCCAGAGACCCTCCCATATAGTTAAGGCATGCCAATAGTCTATCCATGACAAATTTCAGTGCATACATAAACTGTTTGAAAAAATTTCAATGTTGGCCCCATTCGTACGTCCCTGTTGCCGGTGTCTAGTCCTCGTGCAATTTTCATTCCTCATTCATCGTTCCTCGTTGGTGTAGTCCCCAAGATCCATTATTTTTGTACAAAATTACATACTAATGGCATAAAATGTCCCACACAAAGACCAAATTAATATCCTCTACATAAGTCTTTTGTCTGTTTTCAACGACTATGTAACGGATCTCAATTCTAAGAAGATTCAAATAGGACCTAAGAACCTTAAGTTATTTACTTAACCATGGGTGACATAACACTATCATTCAATAGTAAAATTTTTACATTTCATTGTTTGGCATCATGTGTACAGAGGGCTTGAGCCACCATATCCACAAAGAAAACATACCAAGAATATTTGTGTTATGAACAAGATATGGTACTATCCATTTTGAGGTTTGGCATAGAGATTGTTCTTATAGAATACACTACATTGCACCATAATATAATCCCTATACTCCTTGAAAAACATGTAACACCATTCAAATTAGACACAATATTCTTGCGACGAATTAGCTATACTATCGACAAAAAAATTTCGTCGATAGTATAGCAAATTCATCGTAAGATTATTTACATTTGTCTCTCTTGCGACGATATCAAATGATTCTTGGATTCATTTCATATTTGGTTTATCAACTTGAAATCTCAATTTGATACTTTGCAAGCTAGCTGGACCTTCAGTCAAATACAAATATGAAACTTGGAATCATTAACATATCTACTAGAACATATGAAAAATATGGTTTATGGTTTCCATGATGAATGTGTGTCAGTCAAATATGAGTCCATAAACACTTCCATATAGTTAAGACATGCGAATAGTCTATCCAGGTCAAATTTCAATGCATACAGATACAGTTTGAAAACATTTCAACGTTGGCCCCATTCACATGTCATTGTTGCCCGCCTCTAGTATCTTGATGGTGTTGATTAAGAAATCAACGAAATAGAGGGATTTTTCATCACAAATATGATGTAGATACATTGTATATACATTAATGTAGAACCTGAAAGCAAAATGAAGAAATACTAACGAAAGCCTAAGACTTACATCAACCAAATTGGGTACTTTGAAAGAAAATTAGGGTTTATGGTTTACATGATGAATTGATGATGGAAGAAAGTGGGTGTGTCACTCAAAATTTGAGTCCAGAAACCCTCCCATATACTTAATTCATGCCAATATTCCATCCATGACAAATTTCAGTGCATACATAAACTGTTTGAAAAAATTTCAACGTTGGTCCCATTCATAGGTCCCTGTTGCCAGTGTCTAGTCCTCATGCAATTTCCGTTCCTCGTTCCTCGTTCATCATTCCTCGTTATTTTTGTACAAAACATACTAATGGCATAAAATGTCCTAGAAAAATACCAAATTAATATCCGCTACATCAGTCTTTTGTCTTTTTTCAACAACTATGTAACAAATCTCAATTATAAGAAGATTCAAATAGGTAACAATATTGATGAAATCTTATATGATCATGATGGTATTAAAATGAAAGAGCTTCTCTTGGTTTCAAGAATAATTTATCCTCTACTGAAAAAGGCCAAACACATGAAGGTGGAAACTCACATGGCTCCTCTGCTCCCCCTCACATCACTCTCAATTGATCCCCAAAACCCAATCTATAAAATATAAAATAATCGAAAGCAGCGTCCTATTAAGATTCATGCATAGAAACTACAAAAAAAAAATTAATGAAGGTACATGAAATTATGTGTTTCTAAATGATATTTTTAGTCTACCATGTACTTTACTATATTGACAACTATTTTCAGTTTTCAAATAATAATTAAACAACATGTAACCTAGGATATAAAAATGTCGCATAAAACTTAAAAACATGTAATTAACCCATGACATTAAAAGTAAATTATTTTAAGAGAATAATTCATACAAATTAAAATATTATATAGTTACATACCTAATCCAACCTCAACATCTGTGTAATCATCCTTATTCTTGATCTTGATCTTCTTCTTCGAAGTCGACATCTGTATCATCATATGGTTCTTAAACGATGTTGAAAGGATTGATGATATCATCATCGTCATCAATGTCATTTTCAAGCATATTTTCATCGACATCATCATCAGGAATTTCAATATTGTCTCCTATGCCTAGATCATGATCTTCTTCATCTTCTTCATCTGTCAACCCTCCATGATCTTCCGACTTTGTCTGATATTCTATCGAATCATCTTCTTGATCTTCAATATCATCTTCTTCCTGTAAATGAGTATACTTAATTGGCCTTCCTCTTGGATCATATCTAACAACAAATGACCAATCCCTTTCACCTGGAACATTTGAGTAAAAGACCTGTTCACATTGGCTTGGAAAAACATAGCGATCATGTCCTCTTTCAAACATCGTTGTTTTAATCATTGGAAATTCGTTGGAATGTTGAATAAAAATTCTTTCCTCATCACGTTCATGCATTCGTAACCTATACCATTTGACATCAAATAGAACTGATTTGAAGGAATTAAAGTCACACTCAAGTATATCATTTAAATACCCATAGTATCTATTTTCATATTCTCAGAGATGTCTGTCACTCCTAGAGGAAACATTAGTAACCTGGAATACTACAGTTATCCCACTATCATAAGTTTTCCCAGTTTCATCCAATTGTTTGATGCGAAATTTGCGACCATTAGACCACATAGCCTTGTGGTGTTTCAACTGCAATATGTCAAATATGTAAAAGATGCATTGTCAATTAATAAATTAACATATATTTATATAAATTCGAAAGTATCTGAAAAATACAGTACACATGTAGTCACATTAGTATAATATAAAATAACTGAATAAAATGGGTGAAATTGCTTACCTATCCATCTTTCAAACCATATGCTAGATCAATTTCCCTCTGCGTAACATTGATATCTCTATTACGACGAGCTTCTCTAACCAATTCAGACAGTCGTTGCCATGATAAACTACCTCCATGATGTTGTTTACATCTTTCAATCCATAGACTCATCCAGTCAAGATTGTTTGCAATGTATAAATGCAGTGCATCTCACTCTAGAGAAACTGAATAAAAAAAAACATAATTCACCAATATTAAATATTAGTTATAACGTACAATATGCAGGAAATTATAAATATTTATAATTTATGAAATAAATTATATTAATATATTAATGAGTATGATCATATACACAAAAGTGAAACTTTACATGTATTATTAATATAAATTTTCACAATTATTAATATATTGCCTCATTTTTTTCATTCTACCTCTCCCCAACAGATGCTCCTGATCTTCAAATTTTTTGATGGAGTTCACATCCCAAATGCGATCCACTGCATGCATAGTTGGCGCTGCTAATTTAGGAAGATATTGACTAATATACAATATGGATTGATATACCATATATCCCCCCACCATAGAACTCTCAGGACGTGCTCTTTGTCTAACCAACGCCTTCAATGATTTCAAGTGCCTCTCCACCATCCACATTGACCTTGTGTGAACAGGTCCACAAATTTCAATCTCCTCAACTTGGTGTATGAGGTAGTGTCCTTGTGCATTGAAAAATGTAGGAGGTATATACTTTTGCATTTCACACATTAGACAAGGAATTTATCTCTTCCAATACTTTATATCATCTTCATGGATTTATTTCAATGACAACCATCTACATGAGATCGTGACACAAGAAAATAACATGTTTCAACATAACATAATATAATATATTACATTACATTACAAGTAAAACACGTGTCATTAAGTACAACAATAATTTGAAAGAACATTTTGCATATAAATCACAACTACGTCTTACCTCATGTATTTTCCAAGATCATATATAACTTGTTTGATGTTGTTGTCAAAGTCATTTGGGAGAGATAGCGGTAGAACATACTGTAACAACAAAATGAATCGTTATTTGTTTCGACCAAAGTAGAAAAGCAAAAATAAAAAAAAATAAAGGATCTTTAAGGCCAATATATATAAATATGTATACCAAAATTATTACCTTAATGAAGGTATGCCAATCATGTGTTTTTACCCCACCGAATTCACCTTTCTTTATTAAGATATTTTTATGTTTGAAGCAAAACCCATGGGAAATTTAATTCTTTGAATGACCTCTTTTACATCATTGCTTTGTTGCTCTGTTAATAACCATGGAAGGTTACTTTGGTCTAGTACTCCATCTGATTTATTTGAATATCAAATCACACTTCGCATTGCATGATTGGCTTTCTGAATGTCAGTACAAATTTTGACAATTTTTTCTTTGTCCCTCCTACCATCTATGATTTGTCATTACGTTTCAATCACATTCTTCCCGATATGCATTGTATCAAACAAATGAGCTATTTTTAGCTCCTCATAGTAGGGAAACCTCATGAATTGAGCGGGATAAGATTTCATTCCTTGTGGAAGCCCATTATTAATACCTTCATGATGATTGCAACCTTCATGAAGCATAAAAGAAATCACAAAAATAATTATCAAATACGGTAAAATAAATTCAATGATTAAAATAAAAATTTAAAGCATTACATGATCTAGGATACATTATGAAATTGAGTACCTTGACGATTTCTATTATATTCCAACCTCCATA
>JASDQU010371422.1:0-12021 GCA_032191745.1 Picea mariana | reverse complement strand
AAACACCATCTTTCCTAAACTTTTTGAATGACGATACTTCATCTTAGGGCCACAAACTGAACATGCAAATTTACCCTTTGTTTCAAGACCTGCAACAAATGGATTAATGTCAATTATACGATGAGATTATTTAAAAATTAAACATGCACCATGATAACATTAAAATATTATATAATATTAAAGAGAAATATTAGAATGCTACATACCACAAAAATGTGTTAGTCCAGGGGCATCATGAATTGTCCATAAAAGCATTCCACGGAATTTAAATTTCTTCTCCCCAATTGGTTTACATATGTCATACATTGTGATGTCGGCCCATAACTTTAGTAGCTCGTCGATATATACATTCATATCTTTAACCTAGCACTTACCTAATTGTTTGAAATTACACATAATTACTAAAGGAATGATATCATGTAATATATATAATTAAATAAATAAACAAAAGATATTATGCAAAAATTGAAACAAATGAAAATGTTAAATTCAAAAAATTAATGTAAACAAATACCTGGAACGATCATTGTCAACATTATGTGCTCCCTCTTTATTGAAATCCAAGGAGGAATGTTATTGTTGATAACAAAAATAGGCCACACTGAGTAAATAGACCTAAGATCTTCGAATGGATTAACACTGTCAGCTGCCAATGAAAGCCTAACATTACGAGGTTCATCTTTGAAATCTGCCCATTTTTTCTCAATTTCCCTAAATGCAGAACCATCGGCAGGCATTCGAAGAACACTATCTCCACTTCTGTTACGTGCATGTTAATCCATGAATTGTGCTATGCTTTCACACCTGAACAATCGTTGCAAATGTGGAATTATGGGAATATGACGAAGAACCTTTCGAGGCACCCTTTTTGTTACTTGATCGATTTGATATCTACTGATAAGACATTGCGCACATTCGATTTTCGAAGCATGTTTTCCATAATATATAATATGCTCATTAGGACATTCATCTATAGTTTGTTAATCCATTCCAATGTCTTTCATAATGTCATGCAAACCTCGATATGTGTGAGGTAAAATATTTGATGATCGTAACAAAAATTCACTTAACAATCTACAACATAACAAACAACTAGTTAATGTAAGAATATTAATCGTAAAAATTTCATTATTATTTTACACATTAATTAACACTAAAAACAAATAGAAAAAAATGAACATTTATGTATAATATGAGATGAAACATATTACATACCTTAGTATCTGTGTCATACAAGTGTTCGACAAATTATTCATAACCTTTAAGTTCACTAGCAGCAATGTAGTGGAGAGAAGATTTGCTCTTGATCCTTCATAAAATCGTTTATTTGCCTTTTCTAATAAAGGTTCATCATAAATAACAGCATTTTCCCCATCCTCATCTGGCTGCGAAAACAAATCTTGGATCATTTGATTTGTCCCAGTATCTTCTTCCATGGGATCATTAACTTGATTTGTCCCATCATCTTCTTCCATGAGATCCTCATTTTCCTGGTCATGATGATGTTCCTCAGCTTGTACAACATCATTTCTACTAATACTTGGTGCAATATTTTTTGGAAAGTTAGAGGGCAACTCTAACTTTATAATTACAAACAATCATGCAAAAATAGTGTATACTATAACAAACATTCAAACAATATATATAATTTTGTATAAAATTGACAAAATAAAAAAAGATAATGAATATATAGCTAATTACCATGGGATGATATTCATTCGATCCGCCATCAATGTGACCATATTTCCTACAATGTTTTGTAGTTGTTGCTATTAAAATTCTTACGGGACGTCTGAGGAATTTTTTTTTACAAGGGCAATAACATCTACTATCACCCTTTTCACCCACTTTATTTTTTTCCCCACCTCTAACAACATTCTGCGACATTCTTCCGCACAAAAATACCCTTTTGGAACCATCATTGTTATAGCAAGATTGTTGCAACATCTTTAAATCATCAAATATTTATAGTCCAATTTTAGGTCACTATCGTCGCAATTGAGACGAACGTGACTAAAAATATTTCTTTTTTTACCTATTTATTTTAGGTCATTTTTAATGGTCAGTTTTAAGGTTAGGTAAGTCGTCTCTCTTGCGACGAACAAACTACACTTGTCGCTCTTGCGACGAACATTGACCATAATAATGTAGTCAAACTAAATGCATTGATATATCGACAAATACAGGATGGATTTAGAAAAATTTAACTTTTTCTCTTGCATGTTGCGACGAAAGAGTACTTTCGTCACAAGTGGTCATTGCAAATTTTTCAATATGTAGTAGTGGTTTCTTTCTCAAACACTATTTTTACCCTTGCATCGTCCATTTTTCTTACATAAATCAAATTGTTTACCAATCCTAGGATGTGTAGAACACCAAGGAATGTTCTAATCCTTCAACCCATGAGCTTAAATTTGAATTTTCCTCTTCCTATGATTTCGGTTGTCGAGTCATCACCTAGTAAAACATCGCCCCATCATACCTTTCATATTCGCAGAACCACTCCATGTGAGGAGTCATATGAAAGGATGCACCCGATTCGATTGACCATGCCTCATGATTTGCATGTGTTCTTAAAGAATCCAAGTACACATCCCCTCCATCCATAAATGTTTTTGCTTCTATAGAAGGAGAATCATCATATCCCTTCCCTCTCTCAACACTTTTGTATATACATTGATTCTTGCAGTGCCCTTCTTTTCCACATCTCCAACATACAAGGATTCTTGTAGTGCCCTTCTTTTTAAAATCTCCAACATACCTTTACAAACTTTCCAGGAGATTTATATCTTCCCTTATATTTGTATCTCCCACTTGAGGACATAGATCCAATTCTTTCCTGGGAGTGTCCTCTTGCAAATAATGCATCTATGCTATGTCCTTCCATGTTCTTTTTCCTCATCTCCTCTGAAAAAAAATATGAGACCACATCATCTAAACTTAAATAAGTTGTATTACTACCTATGGCCACAACCAGACTTTCCCACGAGTATGGTAAAGATTAAAATAAATAGATACACTTATCTTCATAACAAAATTTTAATATCAATAGATAATAATTGAATCACCACTGTATTGAAGGCATTTATATGCTCTATCATTGATTCTCCATATGTCATCCTCAGGTTGTACAAATTCTTCTATAGGAACAATTTGTTTACTAGGGACTTAGACTGATACAAATCCCCTAACGTATTCCATAAAGCCTTGGTTGTAGATTCCCCTGACACATTCTATAATACTAAATCTAAGAGACACAACCAGATTGTGCTCTTTTCCTTCTTATCCAACTTTTCCTAGTCTTCTTTTGACCTTCCTATAGGTGTAGTACCTAGATCCACAATGATCCACTGATCTTTTTCCACCAACATATCATCCATATTGAGCTTCCATAGTTCAAAACTTTTCCAATCAAATTTCTCTATCTCTATTTTCGAAATACTCACCATTTATTTTCACCTAAAGAATCAATACCGCAAATATCCCACTATAACAAGGTTTATCACAGACCCAAGCCAAACCCTTAGCCACAAAGGCACCCCCCTAAAGCCAATAACAACTCTGATACATAATGTATATTTTAACCTTATACATTAACTCCAACACAGTCTTTATCCATAAATTTATCTAACACTTGTACAATAAATTACTACAGATAGATTCTTAATAAAAATAGAAAATATACAATGGCACACACAAACACACACACACACACACACACATTACACAAATATTTTACCATGGAAACCCAAACTAGTAAAACCAACAACCTGTGTAGAGATGCACCTATATTCTTTTGTTCATCATCTTCTTCATTGTTTACAATACAATATATATAGGATCCCATGGCATCCAAAATCCATAATCCATTAACCCAAATCAATCAACAAACTTAATTCCTTAACCGGAATTAGAAAACCATCGAAAAAAACCATGTGCTGAAAAACCGTTAAAAATAGACGCAAAAAATGCCAAAAAAAATTAATTTCAAGGGAATTACCCCCAAACCCCCATGCAAGGGGGCTCCCACACCCCCATGAACATAAATAATAGAATTTGAAATTACAATATCAAAGAGAGTATGGGTTATGGCAAACCTCCTCAAAGGTAAACAATCAATACATATCTAAAACCCCTAACCCCCTTAAGGTGGATAAAGAATATTCAGTAGGATTATAGTAGCAGTGGATTAGGAATTATAACTCAAATTTAGTAGGGCTCCCTTTCTTTTTTCTTATGAAATAAAAATGAAAGGGGGGTTGTTGTGGCCACAACAAATAGCGACACACTAGAAGTATCAGTTATCTTTGTCATGGAAATCTAGGGACTTTACTTCATATCTTAATGTTAAATATAAGATCAACCAACTATAAACAATTTTCCAATAGTCATGGGTACTACCATAATGATTCCAAATTTCCAAAATATATAACCCAATATTTCAAGTGCTTTCCATCGAACATACCCTTTTCGAAGATCCAATTAACGAGGTAATTTCTTCAACTAGCTACAATTTTTTTTATTGGACCTGGTTTAACCATGGGTTCTCACTTTTTATAAAATGTAGACATCCATGTAAGTGTGTTCCTCGTCTCTCTTTTCCTGACATTTCTTCACTGCTAGCGAGTGTCTGTAGCCTCGATGAAGTTACCTCAGTACCATACAAGCATAGATCCACGACAAGTGAGCGCCCATAGCCTTAACATGTTTACCTGTACTTCCCACACTATTAATAGTGATTTCAAATTCCTTTTTATTTCAACTTATTCTCACCCTTTTAGACTTTGTATACAAATATTGTGTATGCAAATAGGGTGTGAAGGAAGAGGGGTGATATGAGAGTTTCTTTTATTAGTTGAGTCGATTTTATGCATTTGAGTTTAACCCATAGGTCTCCCCAAGAACCTTTATAATAGTAGTTGGCTTACTAATGTGAGGTGGATGGATCCCTAAGAAAATATTAGATAGATACCCTCCTCTACTTATAGATTATCATGGTATGCTCAATAAGCACATTTGTTCCACCAAAATATATCAGTCATTACCCACAACTAAGAACTTCATGAAGTTTTTTTTTCCATATAGAGGAGCCCATGAATTCCAAGACTTATAAGAATGTCTTCAGTGTATAATCAGACTTGGACTTGCCCCATATTCAATCTCAGGGATTAATCCTTAGGTTAGATGAAGGAATCAAATCAACTCAAGAAATATTAGCATTCAAATTAAAAGATGAAAACAATGAGTACAATAAGGAAAGCGCTAAAAATAAAACCAAATCATGAAAAAGAAAATAAAACTAAACTAAAAAAAATCCTAAACTAAAAATGTCAGTCATCCTCACCAAACTAAAAAATAAGCAAAAGAAATAGCAGTGTGGCAAAATTCTGGAAAAGCAATAGAGTGTGAATAACATTGACACAGAAATTTACATTCCATCTCTAGATATTGAAATCAGGGTAAAAGATTCAACTGATAAACTTTCCACACAAGCTAGAACCCAGGAAGAATGATTCTCAAGACCAAGTACATAATCTGGGAATAAAAAACAACAAAATTATGATGAATAGTGATCAAGGAAATTGATATCAAATCAAGTTTCGTGTTCACGGTGACAGTCAACCCAAATTCTTGAAATGCTCAAGGATAAAAAATTAAATAAATTCAAGAATTCACCCCCTTTGAGCTTATTGGCATGGATACGGTCTTAGTGAAATAAAATTTTGAAAAAGTCATATTTTCAAAGTAAAAAATGGTATTAATATTTTTCACCAAGATATTCACTACCACTTTGATTATTGATCCATATCATCCAATGATTGTATCATTCACCCCTGAAGGTATAAGAAAATGAACCCACTTCAATGATTGAAAAATTAAGCAAAGAAGGAAGTAAAATTATGTACAGATTAAAATAAATAAACTAAACTAAGAAAAATAAAGAGAAAACTATGGAATCCATTAAACGAAGAATGGACTTAAAACATAATCATGTAATCCCAACATCATATGGCACATCATGAACATCCTCAGAAAAAACATTTTTAGTGAAAACTCAGGAAGTAGACCAAGGGAAGGACTTGGGAAAGATAGGTCAACCATTCAAAATAAGGCCCAGTAGCAAGATTCCTAGGGTAAAGTTCACGATATGGAAGGAAAAACAAGTAAGGTTGTGAGAATTGATAATCAAGTGATTAATTTGCAACAAAATTATTTGATTTGATCGACCGATATAAAATTTCCCTTTCATATGGTGAAACAATTAAATATTTCCTTGGGAACCCAACAACACAAGTTGATGGAAACACACAACCCAAATAGATTTTAAACCAGTCACATGAAACATTCCAACAACACTCAAACCATTTGGACTCCCTGCCATGAATAAATCCCTTGGACATTTGAAAACACCAATATTTTCAATCTCAGAAATTCCATCTGATAAATTTCACCAAAGTATCAAATTCTCCTTGCTGGGAAAATTATTATTAATTCCAAATAATCAAATGGTTTCAATAGTTTAATCTGATGAGGTAAGATTAGAGTGGTCTTAATCTAACATTAAAAGGAATTAAACAAGATTAGAGTGGTCTTAATCTAAGATCAATTTTTTTTAACACTCCAACTATCATTAACTATGTACATGATAGCAAGATCAAAACCAAAAGGAAACCAAATCTAAGAAAAATATCTACAATAAGAATTCATTTAAAAAAAATGTCAAATTGGAAATCCTTAAGTTTTATTGTCATAACAAAAGGAACTGCTGTGTGTAACATTTTAAAAATTCCTTCTCATTAATTATACAATGATAATATGTCTGCCAAATGATCACTGCAAGAAAATTATGAATGCCATAGTGTGGATAGTGATAAAAAAAATTAATGCAAATACACAACTATGTTTATCTTTTGTTAAAAATAATTCAACACAAAAACTCATTGAGGGGAAAACATTAGCAAGCCAACTCCTTGATTTCTTCATGAGATTCATTTTATTTCAACCAAGAAGTCTTTTATTTGAAATGCTAGAATGCAAAAGGTAAACTAACTAGAGATGAAAAACCAAGATTAGACTACACTAACCAACTAATATAGAATAATCTAAAACTGCAATTTATTAAGATGAAAATCAATAGTGAAGGATTTAACCTTCCAGTACATCTTTAAAAAGAGCAATAGGTAGCCTTACCCATAAGAATAAATAATTCCTTACAACTGAGTTTATTGAAAATTAAAAATCAAAACTACAATAAATAACTATGCAAAGAAAAGAAACTAGCCTAATATATCTTATTCATATCCTACACTACACTAGATGAGAATGAACTATGTGAAGTCATAATGCCAATGTATCCATCCATGCAACTCCAAGACTGCAAACACATGTTCATTAAGAATTAGTAACATGAATTGGAGTAGTAATAAACTGAAAATAGGAACAATTAAATCATTACAAACTCTATTTATCATACTGTAGATGTCACAGTTATTATTCATGGGAAATATAGATGAGTAAGATCCCTCCAACCATACTCCATTTCTATCATAAAATCTGCAATACATACCATAGAACTTATGGAGGAAGTTCATGAGAGAGTAGCAAACCTTCCTAGAATCATGTGTGAAATCAACATAGAATGTACTTTGTGGGAGAATCTTATTACATATGTTATCATTAATTCCAGATGACAAAAAAAATTAATGAGGTTCTGACATCACCATTGGCCGAACTAAAGTGCCGCATTTTCTTGGTAGGTATATATGAGATTATTTTTCACATAATCAACAACTTGAGATGGGATATGATGACTAAATTATGTGAACTTGGAGTTGCTTACCATTTCAGAAGATATATCCTCAATATATGGCTAGTAATCACTAACATTGTATGTTTCATTACATTTGTTAGTCTCAATCTGCAAGATACCAGATATAATAAATATGCAGAACAGAAATAAAATGCTAGAAATGGCAGAATAACAGTAATATAACCAGCATAATCTCCACAATAACACAGAAATGATATAAGAGCAACAACAGAAATAACACTTTGATTCAGAAAGCAATGTTCATGAGCCTCTTCGAGGGGGCAACCTCCAGTCGAGCCACGCTCTGTTACAATAATCTCCAAGCTAGGGTTTTCATACCCTCGACCCTTATTTATACTAAATATGTCTATCAAGAGAAGCATCTAGAGGAAGATCCTTCTAGAAGTGGAAGGTTCTATTAGGTCTTCTTACATCCGCCTTATTCTATTTTATTGAAAGGCTTTATTAATATTGACTTTTATTACATCTGAATATATTGATCTACCTATGTGCAGGTTAGGACCCTAACATGTCCGCCCCCTTAAAAACAACCTTGTCCTCAAGGCTTGAGATGGGGAAACTGTTGCAGAATGGTAGTTGGTTCCCAAGTGGCATCTGTTGGAGTCGTATCTTTCCACTGGACTATCACTTCCTTGATGGTTCTCTGATGCAGGCGATGCTCACGCTAGTCCAAAACTGCTTCTGGCTGTAGCCAAATGGATCCTTCTTCGGCTAACTCTAGAAGGTTGGTTTGAATTTGGCACCTAGTTCCAATCACCTTCTTTAAGCATGAAACATGAAAAACAGGATGTAGCTTTGACTGACTGGGCAGAGCTAACTGATAGGCGACTTGTCCCACACACTTGAGAACTGTATAAGGACCATAAAATTTGGGCACTAGCTTCTGACAATGCGCGGCCTTGAGGGAAGTTTGCTTGTATTGTTACAGTCACATAAAAACCCAATCCCCTTCTGCAAATTGATGTTCAGAGCGACCTTGATTTGCTTGTTGCTTCATGCGATTCTGTGCCATGACCAAGTTCTCTTTAAGGGTACGAAGAATATCCTCTCGAACTGTAAGTGTTTGGTCAACCACCTGGACCTTCGAGGTACCCGGTAAGTATGAGAGAACTGAAGGTGTCTTCTATCCATATACCACTTCAAAAGGAGTCATGCGAGTAGTTGTATGGTAGGAAGTGTTGTACCAACATTCGGCTAGGGGTAACCATTGAGCCCACTAATGTTGTTTTTTAGAGGAAAAACACCTAAGATATGTTTCCAAACACTTGTTGACAACTTTTGTTTGACCATCAGTCTGGGGATGATAAGTTGTGTTAAGATGCAATTGGGTGCCTTGTAGCTTAAACAGTTCTTGCCAAAAATTGCTTGTGAAAGTTGGGTCACGATCAGAAACAATAGAGTATGACATGCCATGAAGCTTGAAGACCTAGTCCATGAAAATTTGAGCCACCGTGGATGCAGTAAATGGGTGTTGAAGAGCGCAGAAATGAGCATACTTGGAAAGGAAATCCACAACCACCATTATGACTGATTTATTCCCCGATTTGGGTAAGCCGGTAATAAAGTCCATAGAGATATCCTTCCAAATAGTAGGTGGAATCGAAAGCGGTTGTAGTGTGCCCAGAGATTTGACTGTTTCTCCCTTGTTGCATTGACACACCTCACATTTAGTGACAAAATTACGGATGTCATGTTTCATACCATCCCAGAAAAAAGAACGTTTGACCCTGTCATATGTTTTGGTGAACCCTGAGTGCCCCGCTGTGGGTGTAGCATGAATCTCAGAAAGTACCGTGGATTTAAGCTTTGATTGTTTACTTAAATACAAATGGCCTTTGTATCGAAGCTCATCCTGGAGCCAAGAGTACCCTGGGGGATCTGGAGCCTTGGTCTACAATTGTTGGATCAGATGCGAACTTTTGGGATCTTGAATCCATTCCTGGTGCACAACTTGGAGCCAATCGGGTACAATGAAGGAAAGAGAAAAAAGGGATCCTTCTTCTTCATATTTTTGGGACAGTGCATCCGCCACTACATTGTCTTTTCCCTTCTTGTAAATGATATCATAATCATATCCAAAGAGCTTAGTCACCCATTTTTTTTGCTCCTGGGAGGAAATGCATTGTTCCAGAAAGTACTTGAGGCTTTGATGGTCGGTCTTAATTTGGAAGCGTTTCCCCAAGTGATAAGGGCGCCACAGATCAACGGCATGTAGAATAGCCAACATTTCCTTTTCATAAATGGGTTTGCCCAGATTCCTTTCAGACAGTTGCTTGCTGGTGAAGGCCAAAGGTCGACCCTCTTGCATAAAGATAACGCCGATTCCTTTCCTTGAGGCATCACATTCCAACACAAAGGTATTTGTGAAATCAGGAAGGGCCAGAACCAGAGTGGTGCACATGGTTGTCTTCAAGGTTTGAAAAGCTTGAGCAGTGACTGGAGTCCAAGTGAAAGAGTTCTTTTTTAGGAGAGCAGTGAGAGGTGTTGCAATCTTTTCGTAGTTCTTACCAAACTTGCGATAATACCCTGTTAAGCCTAGAAATCCACGCAAGCTTTTGAGAGTGTTTGGGTGCAGCCAGTCTTACATAGCTTCAATCTTTTTCGGATCCACCCTGATGCCATCCTTGCCAACCAGATGACCCAAGTATTCTACTTCTGAGGCACCAAAAGCACATTTAGACTGTTTCAGGAAAAGTTGGTGCTGAGAGAGTAGATGGAGAACTTGATCCACATGAGTAAGATGTCTTGTCCAGGTTTTTCTATAGATGAGAATATCATAAAAAAAACTAAGACAAAATGACGGAGAAAGGGACGGAAGACATGATTCATGAGGCTTTGGAAGGTGGAGGGGGCATTACACAAGCCAAAGGGCATGACCAAAAACTCATAGTGGCCCTCATGAGTGCGAAAGTCCATCTTGGGAATGTCTGCCTCTTTCATACGTATCTGGTGATAGCTCGAGCGAAGATCAAGTTTAGTAAAGAATTGGGCATCACTCAATTCATCCAGGAGGTCATCAATGACAGGAATGGGAAATTTGTCTTTAATGGTCAGTTTGTTGAGGGCACGGAAGTCAGGACACATTCTCCAAGAACCTTCTTTCTTCAGGACCATGACTACAGGAGAAGAGTAAGGGCTCGTACTAGGGCGGATAACGCCTGCATTAAGGAGTTCCTGGACCATTTTCTCAATTTCATTTTTTTGTGAAAAGGGGTGGCGATATGGATGGATATTGGGAGGAAGGATTCCAGGTACAAGGGGAATGGAATGATCATGAACACCGCGGGAAGGAGGGAGTCCTTGGGGAGTGGAAAATACCATTTGATGTTTAGAAAGGAGGGCTTGGAGGTCATGCAGCATCGGGGGTGTCTCTGTTGCTTGTATGGCATGGAGTTGGGAAATGACACCAGAATGACCTTTTTTAAGTACCTTTTCCATGCGATGGGAACTAATGACCTCAGGTGAACCAGCAGTGATGCCTTGGAATTTATATTGGTGGCCTTCCTGGTCGAATTGCATGGTTATTGCCTTAAAATCCATGAGAATGGGACCCAAAGTTCTTAGCCAGTCTGCACCCAACACAATGTCACAACCACCCATGTCGATAGAAAACATATGGGTTTTTAGGTGGTAGTCATCGATTTGGAGACACACATTTTCACAACGCCCTCCACATTTCATGGAACCACCATTGGCAATCATGATTTGGAAATTGTTGACAGCATGGATGTAACAATGAGTTTCTTGGGCAATGTGGCGATGAATAAAATTATGGGTGCTTCCACTATCAGCCAGAATGATGACCTTCCGATGCTTGATGTAATCGATTAACTTGAGGGTTTGGGGGGCGAAGAAGCCAGTGAGAGCATTGAGGGAAATGACGGGTTTTACTTTGGGAGGGTCTGAGGGAGGGGTTATGTCAGTGATTTCAGGTGACTCAAACACAAGGGGAGTTTCAGCATCCTCTTCTGAAATATCCTCAAAGATGGCCATAAAAATATTTTGTTCCTTACACTTGTGGCCCGGAAAATATTTGTCATCACAATTATAACAAAGGCCTTTGAGTTGGCGTTCAACCATTTCAGCCCTGGTCAATTTTTGGATCTTTAATGGAGCGGAGGGAGTAGTGGGAGTGACGGGTTTAGGGCGAGGGATAAAGGTGGGTTTTCAGTTTTGAGAGGGTACAACCT
>JASDQU010371421.1:126056-138414 GCA_032191745.1 Picea mariana | reverse complement strand
GAGTACTGATTCTCGTTCCATCATAGGAAATGTTCAACAGCAGAATTGGCGTATCGTTTTTGATGTTCCCAATTCTCAAGTCGGATTTGCTCAGGAACAATGTGCTGCGCCTGCTTGATTATACGTCTATTTTCCATCCATTCCCTTGTATGTTTCATCTGCAACGTCTACTTCTACCTGCTTTCTCCCCGCTGTTTTAAAAAATAATGCTCCGTCGTACTATGAAATGTATTAGAAAGGAGCAGCGCTTATGTCGTTCCTGTTCCATTTCGTACACATATTTCCATTCTCGAATCAACTCCATGAATCATAATGTAGTTTTTTGTTTTTGTTTTCCTCCGAATCTATATTATAATAAAATTTTGTGTCTTCAATGCAATGCAGTTACCCATGAATGAATGACATCTCTATAACTCATATTTTTAAATAATGAATCATGTTTTATATATATAATAATAATTTAATTTATTTTTAAAGTCATGGTTAAAGATATTAAATTAGTGTATGAGATTTTTTTTGTTCAACATATTTGATTGGTAAAGTTTAAGGAAATATATATATTCTATTTTTTTGAATTTGATTTATAATTTTTTATAAAGAAATATATATTTTTAACTATTAAACCTACTATATATATATTTTTTTTCAAAATTAATTTTTAAAAATACAAAATAAAAAATAAAAAATTATGAAATTTAATTTCTAAAATACAAGCTCGTAAATAAAAATAAAATTATAAACAAAACTACACTATGTTTTATAGTGTAATTGTCCAAATGGTCTAATTTATAATATTTTTTAAAGGTGTAATTGTCTAAATTGTCCGATTTATTTATAAACTGGAAAGTTCACAATCTTAAACCGTATTGTCAAAAAATGTGATAATATTTTTACTCCGGCAGTGTTATTGCCCGATTTATTCATACGCTGGAGGGTTCACAATCTTAAACAGGACCGACACGTGTAACGTGTAGTTGTTGGATGCCTGTTTGGTTGGTACATGCTGATTGGTGGCAATCTAGATTGTTGGTACATGCTGATTGGTGGCCATCCTTGAAGATTATGTAATTCTGTCCATCCAAAGGGCATGGAACACAGTCAAGTCAATGGTTGATTTCTGTCAGAGTCTATTGGATGGAAGATTATGTAATTCTGTCCATCCAAAGGGCATGGAACACAGTCAATGCAAGTTCATGGCTGACTTGACTCGGTGTCTATTGGATGGAATAACTAGTACAGCCACTTAAGTTGTGGTTGATGAACATCGATAGGTTGCTTCAGATTTAGAGTCCGCTGCTTCATATTCAAGAGTCGCTGATGAATCTAAGAGTCGACCGCTTCAGATTTAGAATCTGCTGTTTCGGATTCAAGAGTAGCTGATGAATCTAAGAGTCGACCGCTTCAGATTCAAGGGTAGGCTGCTTCAGATTTATAAATATATCCCTAAAATAAAACAAGTACATGCAACAACCGTGAAATTCAAGAGTCTCTCATTTCAGATTCATAAATATATCTCCAAAATAAAACACGTACTTGCAAGAATATGACACTTTAATCCTGGTTAATTAGGTAAACTGGTTAATAAGTGAAATAAGTTTTTTTATTATAAAAAGGGAGGGTAGGTTTTTTGAATTTCTCTTTTTCCTATTATAAGAGGTGTAGTTGAAATTTGGAAAAGTTTGAAGTATTAAAATGTGTTGAAAAAAACAAAATATAAGTTTAAAACAAGTTAATAAAATTGGGTAAAATTTAAATGGATAGTATTATTATTTTTATTTTAAAATATAAAAGAATAAGAAAAATATATGATTAAGAAAATTTTATATGGTTTGATTATGATCTTAAAATTAAATTATCATTATTATATTTTTTTTAAATATGAAATAATAATAAAATATTTTTATTAATAGATTCAAATCAATAAAAACTGAATAAATAGATTAAAGTGATGTATGGGGTGCTTATTTTAGTAAATGAAATCTACTTAGTAAACTAAACTATGAGTAAGCCCGGGACCGCGCCCACGTTATCTCTTGATGGTAAAACATCGCTCTTTTGCATTCATTGTGGTAAGTCTCGTTGTTATATACGAGAATTCGGTATAACTTATTATGCGATGGCTATTAAAAACATTATTGATTAATATTTAGATATCATGTAGAGGATGTTTTTTGGATTATTCTTTTGATAGGTTGTTAATTGTTTAATTGTTGAGATGGATGAAAAAGTGTAAGTGGCAATGTTAATATGGAAAAATAACAATATATTAACTATGAGGGATGATTTGAGGTACTTTCACAATGAATTTGAATATGGTGTAAAAAGACTAAATGTAGGAAATTGAATTAGCTTTCTTATATATAATTTTTATTGATAGAATTTGTGTATGAGTATCTGCTATTTGATTTTTTCTAACAATGATATGCTATTTTTCATGCAAAATATAATGCATATCTTTTTATGCATGTGTTGAATACCTAAATAACTGAATTTCCTTAAAAAAAAAATAGTATTGTAGAGAATCCATGCTATTTTTTCAAAATTTATAATGTTAATTATATATATCTTTTTCAAAATTATGAAATTCAATATATTCTTGAAATTACAAAACCTTTCCTACAAGATCTTAACATAATCAAACAATTTTTTTTTTTTTATATGGTAGATCTAGTTCATAGTGTGCATGCAACATATAACTTATTTTAAAAATGGTTAAGGAAATAAAAAGTTATAATTGTAATAAAATAACATTTTTTTTATTTTTATATGGTAGATCTAGTTCATAGTGTGCATGCAACATATAACTTATTTTAAAAATGGTTAAGGGAATAAAAAGTTATAATTGTAATAAAATATGTATGTATTTTAAGATTTTGATATATGTCAAGACAAAAATATATTAAAAATAGTAAACAAAATTAATTTAAAATTTTTTTATATATTGAGAATCTCCATAGTTAAGTTTATATGTGTGTAACGAAGTTGTGTAGCCTATACAAAAATAACATGAAAAATATAGATATTGATAGGTGTTTATAAAAATAGAGGTTTTGATGTATTTGTAGCCCAAACCACCAGGTTTGTCATTTTAAACCTAAATATGAGGCAATCAAATTAACAAACATGTATGCTAAAGTTGTCACTCTGCCCCACCTCCTCCCCCGCCCTCCAAAATTGAATGAAAAGAATATGCACACGTTCTACATCGTGTGCACATTCTAAAGCATGTGCACATTCTCAGAATGAACATACACTTTTTTGACAAATCATTCACAAGGTAGGTTTAACAAGAATGTGCCAAAGGAAGCTTGTAGGCATCAAGGGCCATCAACGACATGTTGACCCACCACAAAGGACCTTTCAAGGACATCCTTGGTTTCCTGATGGGGATAGTCAACATTATGAGTTTTTGAACATTGAATATGAGTCTTTGGAACTTGGCTATGGTCAAGAGAACAAATCAAAGGGTTAGGCCCTAAATGAAGCTAATATGATTCTAGGGCTGTATTAAGGGACGAGGTATTAAAATTTCATTTTTTTCTCAATCATCTCAATACCTCTTCTCAAGGGTACCATTGTCTTCTACTCATCAAGAGGTTTCTAATGATAGTCAATATGCTCCAAACCTAGATCTAAATCAAAAGTTATGGGTTCCTAAAGTTCTCGACCCTCATTGGCCAAATGCCACCTTATTACCACATAGCCTCCATGTCACTGTCTAGTCCTCGTGCCATCCAGTGTGGCACTGTCATGGCTCCGATGTGGCACTTTCCACATGGATCACCGATCCATAGTTTTGACCCCAAGGAACCTCATGTTGTTGTTGTTGATAATTTCATTCCCATGGGTTGCAAATATCCCCAACTAAAAGTTCTGACGGTGCATATTTAATCGAACCCCTTCCTAGATCCGATAGTTCACAAACTACTCATCCAACGACTCTGAGTAAGTTAATGACTCCAACCTACACGGGGGTTAACACCCCTCCCATCTGATGTCCTCGGTATGACGGTTCTCATGCCATTCGTCTAACGGCTCCGGGTGAGGCAACAATGCTAATATGTGCAACAATAAATCAATTTTTGTATGAATTGTTGTATTTGAGTTATTTTGTGGGTTATTCTTGCTCTATCTTTCATCGAGAGAGTTCATATCTTCCTTTGGGTTTAATTCAAGCATGATGTTGATTTTGTCTCCTATAAGTGTCTTTTTATGCTCATTAAATGATCATTGATAATCATTGTTCTATTATTATATCTTGATTACTCTGATTAACAATATTACTTCTTGTTCTACTTACATGATCTACAAATTGCTTATGGTTGTATAAGGATTCAACAATGGTTTATATTCTATTCATTAAGTATCAGTACAAAGCATGACTAATTTGAATGGTAAGGCTTATCCTTTGGATCCTCTTGTCATGTTCTTCACCATTTTACATTTTTCCTTTGCTTCATATAAGTCTCCTTTTTCAAATAAGGCATGCACTGGTCCTAATTCCAACCAATATAGTATAAAAGAACATAAAAACATGTTTGTTATTTGATTTGATATTGTTCATCTGAGTTTACGTGGAAAAATAGGGGTAACTTTATGGAATCCTCTCTATATTTTTCATGCATTATCTATGAAGTGAGAAAGGCGAATACCAAAGTGACAATAGCCATTGCCTATATCATTGCACCAAGATTGTTGTGATTTATGTGTTCGATTCTACATTTAGAAAGTGAAACTTTAGTTGGAACACCGTAGTTTTGATCCCTATATTTGAAATATATATATGTATATGATGAAGGGTCATGAGACGAAAAATGATGTAATATGTAAATGGTACATTGAAAATAATAAAAAACATCACATATTGCAAATGGAGAAGGACAAAACATGGGGTGCCATGATTCCACAAAAGAAGAAAGTAGAGGGGGCTTAGGGGCTCAAGGGGGGCCTAAGTATTTTGATTTTTGTTATCCTAAGTCATATAAACTTTGTAGTTAGTGGGGAAGTGAGATACATAGGCTTCTTATGAAGGAACATGGATTCTTCCACTCATACAAATATAATCCATGAATTTTGGTTATGCATGAGAGAGTTTTCCATGATTCTTCTTAGAGGTTGTATGAGAGCCTAAGCTACCATAGGATGGATGTAATAGAATGGTGGGTATGGATGCTATGAAAACTATGTGGGAATTATGGCCATTTGCAAAGAAAAATGTTTTCCTTAAGTAAACGCCATTACAATTGAGAATCCCTAGAGTCCCCGGTTAATAGATTTCTTGGTCGATTTATTTTGGAGACTTAGAGACAAGTGGGATAATAGCTTGAGGGACTATGTGGTAGCATAGGAGATCCCATTCCTTGGGTTGTGTAGGCTAATGGGGAAAGGCAGATGGTGGATTGGGATAGTTGTAGGAGTTTACATATTGTGAATTGTTACGAAATTGGGTTGCGTGAGAGTGATTAGAGCCAATGATAGGTGATTTTGTCCTTGTCACACTCATAGCCTTAGCTTGAGGTGGCCCCATTACAAAAATATTATGGGAAACAAAGAGCCTATGGTCAGGTGGAACATCCTTCATTTGCATCTAGTTGGTGATTAATTTCCAGAAAGATAAGTGTATATGGTTTAATTGGAATTATGTTGATTTAATGTTTTTAAGTATGAATTGAATGTTGTTCTACATGCATGTATAAGTATACATATGTAATTATGATTGATTAATTGTGTTGTATGAGCTCACATTGTCATTTTTGCATGCTTTAATCATTTCATAACAGGACAATGATGAATTATGGTATAAGAGCTATAAAATGTGGATATTAGCCTAGCTAGAATGTCGGGTATATTACATAATGGTATGAGAGCAAAAAGATGAAGGAAATTTTGTGATTTTAAGAAGTATCTTGTATCCTCAACGAAAGAAACATGGTACTAGGTACGTGACAGAGTGGTACCAGAGCATAAATTTTAATTTGGTTGGGAGGAATTTGGAGTACCCCACTACCCCAACAATGTATAGATGTAGTTGGGTATGTTACAATGGGAGCTAACACTATGAATTGATTTCACTCCTAAAACCCACTTTAAATTTCACATAACCCTCTCCCACCACTCTGTTTGGTATTTGTAATGTTCCTGTTGGAGCCGCCCTTGTTTTTTTTTTAACCCGTCACAATTTTCATTTTTGATACTTGAAATCTAAAGATGGTCTTTTGATTTTTCCCTCGAGACTTTGAAAAATCTGCAACCTTGTCACGTAAGCAGCGATGCTTTTCTACTCTCAAAACAAGTCCACTTTCGTAAGAATATTCGCTCTTTTTTGTTTTACTTCGGGATCTCGCAAGTCGGATATTTTAATCCATGAGTTCACACGTCCCGAGTCACGAAACGGCGAAGTCTTTTTGAATTTTCACTCAAGACAGTAACCAGGGTAGAATCTTTTAACTCATGATTAGACGTCGTCGGGGTTTCGCACCTCGGCGTTCGCCGAGTCTGAATTTTTATTTTCACAGCCCTGAGAGCTGAGAACGCGAAGTCCTTTCTGGATAACCCATGTCAAAGCTCAAAGGCAAAAAACTAACCATGGTAAAAGTTGTTCTTGGCCTTTCGCCACTCGGCGTTATCTTTTTCCAAGTTTCTAGCTTCTAAACCCCGACTCACGAAGGCACGATGTAATTATAACATGATTAATTAATCGCCTAATCCAAGTTTGTCTTCCCCTTAATTGAGTCTTAATTATCGCCACCTCGCGGTTTCGCGACTCGACATACTTATCTCCCAGAAACTTGTCTTCGAAGTTCCGAGTTGCGATATGGCGAATAAATTGATTATAAAATTAATTATGCCCCAAATCACGATTACCGTTAATTAAGTCAAAATCGGTCCTCGCGATCTCGCGAGTTGGAGACTCAAAGTGTTAAAAGGAAATCCACGATGTAACGAATGGCGAGAAGATCGATTAACGTTGGTAAGCATTTGATTAATCAAGCTAAAGTAAGATATATCCCGCGCCTCGAGGCTTGCACATTTCTCGAGGTAGCCATTTTCTCTCCATACTTCGACTGACTGTCAAACCGCCAGAAATTTATGACATTTATGGAGAAATGGGGTAAATCCACACATATAAGATCGAATTTTACGCAATAAATTTGTTTCTAATTACGATTTGACAGGCTTATTTTGAAAAGTACCAAATTTTCAAATATATATAAGAGTTTCATTTCATTATAACGAATGCATTTTCATAAGCACACAGAGCTCATCATTTCTGAGTGAACTAATTTCTGCATGTATACGCAGTTCTATCGCAGAAGGGCGAAAACGCAAGCTTCAACTATGGCTCAACGGAAAGCAACAAAGGTGAATGTCGAGGTCGCAGGGCAAGGCTCAGACAATGTCTCCGACACTTCACCTCGGAGTGTCGACTCGGTCCCCAGCTGGTCATTTGTTTCAGACATTCTGCAATCAGAATTGGTGAATTACTCAGACGCAGATGACAATGAAAAGGATGACCTAAACACTAAATACAAGATAGTTGTCCAATCCGGAATGCACAAGGTAGCAGCCAGACCACGGTTGCTCCCATATTATGACATGATCCGATGGGCTTTGGATCACATAGACCTACCCACCAGGACTATCATGAACGAGCATCGGGTCACGGTCGGGACTTTTAGGCCGGAACATATCCAAACCATGTATAAGGTCCTGGTGACGTCTAAATACACATATGGTGCTGAATCCCTGGAGGAATTCAAAGAAAAGGAGTGCACACAATATGATAAAACCATGCTCGGTTTGATAAAGGATTGGGTTTCGCGCACCGCGAAATTCAGAGCAAATGACCAGGGCGTTTATTCAATCGCTTCGCTAGAGACACAGTATAAGTATGTGGCCATGATGACATGCCGATTATTTGGGAGAGAGGACACATCACATTTTTTCATTGCATGGGTGCCTCTGATGTTTCGGGTTGTAGAAGGTTGCTCATTTAATTGGGCAAAGATACTCTCAGACAGTTTGGCCAACCGGGTCACAGAGTATCGAGAGCAGAAGGCAGGTGGGAGGCCGTCCTCATTCTTCATGTCCGCATATATTATGGACGCGATATGTTCCATGAACCCATTCCCATTGATGAGATGGGCTTGGATTCCGGCCGAAGACAGACCCGTACATGTATATCATGAAAAGATATGGGAAAATAATGCTGACAGTTTCGTATACAAAATTTTCAACTGGGTGATGGTGCCCCTGCATATCACCATTTTTGGTCACCCACCACCTCATATCACGGACAACATTGTGGAAAATATGAGTGGCATAGCGGACTGGTACGTGGAGGTAGAGTTCTCGTATTTCAGAGTGTTCGGGGCTGTTGTTCCCCCGCTTGCACTACCATTGTTCATCCCCAACAAGTTGGCTTGTCGCGAGGTCGCCTGGCAGACAGTAATTGGCGGGGTGAGTAAAGAACTCAAAGGATATTCAAAGAAGGTGTGGTCGTCTTTTCCCATTCGGCTGAATTCTTATTCTTTATTGGATTTCGGGCATGCCAAAGCCGAGGCTGCAGCCCTGGAAGACCTGAATTTGGTCTCCATTGAGTATAAGAAACATGATCCACAGAGGGTTGTGAGCAACCATTTAGCAAATTGTGGGCTCAAGATATTAGAGCATGAGAACTCACCCTCGGATGATATTTTCCGAGGGACGAGGTCTTATAAAGAAGTTCTAGTCTGGATCCGATCCTTGGCACCTGAAGACACAACTGCTGTGTTAAAATTCCAAGAGCATAGATGAAGCGGTTTTCCCGCTGTGTTGCGAGGTGAGAGTTCGGGTGTTCCCGAGACAAAGCAGAAGGATGCTGAAGATCCCAAAGATGCAATTCCTGACTCGGAAAAACACCAGGACGAGGAGGAACAAACAAAGAATCCTGAAGCAGAGGTACTGACTCCGGACCCGCCAAAGAAACAGAATCCGGAAGTCGAGACAAAGACCCCGAAACTGCCAAAGAAGCAGAACCCGGTTGACACCCCAGGAAAATCGGCGAACCCATCACTTCTGTCACCCCCTTGCAGTCGGCGCAGGGGAATATCGAAGAAGGATGGATATTTAATGAGGAGCTGAGGCCCATAAGAGCAGAAGAACTTCCTCCGAACGAGTTCTTCTTTGATAAAAAGAGAAAAGTGGTAGTAAAAAGGGAATTCTACCAGGAGGGAGAATCGACTGCTAAGAAGTTCAAGGTCATGACCGATGGAAAAAATAAAAAGAATGAGCAATTCACCACTGAGATCGCAGGGACGCTAGGAGCGTATGCATCGATGAATCAATTTTCAGTCGAACTTTTAAAGAACCAACTCAATAGGAAAAATTGCCTGATCGAGACTCTCGAGGCCATATTGGCCTTGGCCACATAAAATGCTAAAGGCCAAGTGAGTGTGGAGATAGAACTGGCCCGACTGGCTGATAAAAATGAGATGGAGGTGCTTAAAACCAAGCTCGAGCAAGCACATCTAGTGGTCCGAGACGGTCGGATACAGGCGGGCCAACAGAGGACTATGATTGTAGAGCTGCAGGCTCAGGTAGAGATCGATGAAAGCAAGATGATCAACATCGAGAGGTTTAAATCCCGAGCGATCGAGATTCGGAACAAAATCTCTTCTGCACAACAGAATTTGCTTGCCAAAGTGGGAGCGATCCGAGAGAATTGTCTGTTGATGAATCAGGTTTCCGAGAACCTGACAGTCAGAAAGAGGGATGCAAAAGCGGCTCGGGTCGCCTTCCAGGAGGTGGTGATAGCCACGAATAACAGAGTTTCGACAGGTTCTCCCGGGCTCGCCATCCCAGAACAAACCAGAGGTAATATTCTGTTGAAGGATTGGGAGCACAACATTTCCCTGGGCAAGGAGCAAGCCCACAAGGTAACCAATTCATTAGAGGAAGCCTTCAATTCTATAGACGACGAGCTATTGGGTATGGACAGTGGAGGCGACGCAGAAGCATTGATACAAATGAATGTGGAACATATCTCGCTTGATTTGAAAGAGAAGGATGAGATAGATTCAACCGATATCTCTCAGATAGATATGGTGGACATGGCCCGAGTTGATAAGTACATGATCCATCCCATCTCGCAACTAAGTGCCCTTGACATTATCGATGCACAAATAGGGGACAAGCTACAACAGTTAGCCCGAGAATGTTACTTTGTCGAGGCCAGCTGTCAAGCAGAGCCTTCACAGCTCATATCTCAGCTTGTGGAAAGATGTATCGCCTGCACTGAGTCCGCGTGAAGACAAGCACCTGGCACTAAGTGAAGGCAGAGTAGGGGAAATGGAGCGATTGCTCTCTCCTCTGTCATAACTGAAATTTTGCGACTGTTGAGATTCTACCTGCTTTGTAGAAATTGTATAAATATACCCCAGAGAGAAATAAACAGGGCTGGACCCTTTTTGAGCTTTTGTAAGAGAGTTTTTTACATTGAGATTTAATACAAGCGGATCCGAGATTCTCAATTCTGTCACTTCTGTATTACAAGTTTGCTTTCTTGTTCCTTATTTTCCAATTTCAATTCATATTCATAATTGATGTGCTTCGTTATACTTTAGTACGACCACTACTATAGCGAATAAATTTGGGTTTTCTGTAATTGTTTATTGCCTTTCCTCTGCACCAGCTATCAGCTGTGTAAGACCAATTTGCAGTTTTGGAATTTTACATGTATTTTTTGTTACATCGGTTATTTTCTTACATATTTTCTTCTCCCATTTACTTCGTGAGATTTTCCCCTGGTAGGAACCTGACACTGTAAACGGCTCAATGTTTTTCTCCCATCTCACCCCTTTTATCAAAATATAATACAGTTACGGGAAAGAGTCTTAGATTTGCATCCATAGTTAATACTGCGACTGTAAATTCTCTTTTATAAGACTAAACTGAGACAACACTCAACCTTTCTTAAAAGTTCTCTTACCTGTGTTGTTCCCCCCATGACAGTTCCCATACCAGCTCAACCTAACATTGAACTTGGGCTATTGAACCAAACACACATCGCCTTAAACCTCTTCAACACTATCCTTAAAAAAGAAACTAACTGGACCGAACTTGAACAATCATGGGCAGCCATTGAACGAGACATAACTATTCAGGAATAGTTCGAAGCCAGACAACCCCAACGAAGAAATCTCCCTTAGTTTCTTTCTCCGAAGGTTGACGTCCTGCCTTCTCCATATCCTAACCACTTTCGGATGCCTTGACACTGTACTTTTGAGCCTTAAGTACAGACTCAGGAACAACAGTTCCCAAACACCGAAATGAGCTCATAGGAATTATTTGAAGATGATAAAATAAGGGGATGTGTTGACTGACTTATTCCCAACATTCCATTAATCACATAACTAATTTATTCCCAATATTATCCTTTAAATAGTGAAAGAAATTTGGTTTCCTATGGATTGATTTCATTCCCATCATTGATTGGTGTAGTTAGGGGGTACACTATTATTGATATAATATATATATATTTTTAAGGTATTTGAGATAACATCACGAGGATAAATCCCCTTGCTTTTTAAAAGTGGTGGTACTCCTCTATGTTTAAATAAAATACAAGAATACAAAAAGTGCCTGAGAGAGGACCAAACTTATTCTTGAAGCAAATATTCACATGCAGAGAATACCTGAGAAAGGACCAGACATCTCCGATAAAATAAATTCTCACACTATAATACAATAAACCAAGAGAATAATTAATCTCACACAATGACATTTCCATCATAACATAAAGCGAAGTAGATAACATCATTTAGAAGAAGGGAGATATAAGGACCACATATGATAGAGAACTTTAAATGACCATTCAATTAAAAACCAAAAAGATTTTTATTGACACACATTTGAAATCTCATGCTTAAAATTTAAAGTATGAGAAATCACTAATGCAATGTCCCGAATAGTTCTCTTGGAACCTCAAAAAATAATAGATGTCTTTTAAAAGTTCAATACAATTAAAAGAAAATGTATTTGGCCTAAATGGACTAGGATGGGGCTCCCATGGACCAATAAATGAGAAGACTGTTGGTTGTATGGGATGAACCGGGTTCTTCCTTAGTTCTCCAACAAAACCCTAGAAACCATCGACCCCCTTGGTAAACCAAAAGGCAACACTGCGCACAGATAACACAGTGCAGTCTCACCCGAGATGGCTTATGGGTGACTGCAGGACCCAAATGTCTATAACCATGGAAGGGATATGGCTCATGGGGATGTCATGAATTCATGCTCTTTTACTTTAGATAACTATATCTACCATTCTACCATCATATTCATTCATTCTACATGAAATATCATACTTATTTTATTG
>JASDQU010371421.1:95411-107425 GCA_032191745.1 Picea mariana | reverse complement strand
TCAAGGACAATACATATTATATTACATCAATCATCAATCAATCAATCCTTTGACATCAATAAATCACTTGACATCAATCAATGACATCAATCAATCAAACCATTGGCATCAATGACAACATGATCCAACATCATTCATATAATTGTATTCAAACATCATAAACATATCAACTTATGATACCAAAGCATGGTTGAAAGAATTGTTATCCAATTTCTTTTCAGTGCTCATGCAACATTGGCATGACAAACTTCATACCTATAAGGTTTCTGTTAGCACTTGGTAAATTTCCTATAGGTTGAAAGAAGAAATTCACAAAGGTAAGTTTATCCAACCACTTTTAAAGCTAGGATCTAGCCCTTCCAGCTTCAGAGAGGGATCTCTCTATATGATTTAGCTTTGTTTTTAATTCAGATATTAGGCTAGGTAAAGGAACATGGAGGTTTTATAATAAAAGTGTTTTGAATTGGTTGAGACTGTCTACACCTCCATTGGGCTATGGGGTTTGTATTTAATTAAATATGAGATACAACCAGAAAAACAAAAAGAAGACTTTCACAGGGCGAGATAATATACTCACTGGATCTTTTAGTAGTTTAAATGATGGACAGAAGAAAGATAAGGAAGATAACTTCAACTAACAAGCAGTTAAGAATTTCTTAATCGAAGATATCAGAGGATAAACATTAAAATCTTTAGAATCGGAAACAGGGTATCAAAGATAAATCCTGCAACATTACGTTACTCTTAAAGATTAGTTCCAGAAAACAATATGATCACAAAGCAAGAAAAACATTTAACTTAGAAAATCAACATCACTAGTGAATACACGCAAGAATCCTGTAAAAGTGCCTCCTCTTTATTAATGGTAGATCTCTTCAAAAATAGTACAGTTTGATAGCGATAGGGTGTACGAATCAACAACCCTCAATGCTTCGAAAGGTGAAGTATTTATAATTTCAAAATACAAACGTTCCTGTTATAACTGATCAGGACGTCCTCATTCTATTTTTAGTCTAACTACCTTAACTAATCAAAACTGCTTGATGACTCAGTACAACTGCATGCGGAATTTCTGGGGTAGGCCGTTGGCGAGGTTCCTATGCAACGTCTTTTGACTGGACAGGTGACTGGATTGGAACAACTCATCTGCTAATCTAGTAGATCACAAAGTTCTTCCCATCTGAGATGACTTGGCACTGTGACTTTGAGTAGTCTCCGATACACTTCATCCATGTCTGTATACTTAGTGAATGTGGGCTTAATAAGGAATATGTATCAAATCTCGTGTTGAATACTAATGTCCAACTGCAGGGCATCCATGAATGCTTTGCCAGTGATGCTTCCTTGTATCCCTGCAAACTTTGAACTATCCTTAGCCACTTCAGCCAGTCTCTTCTTGTAATCCGGAAGTGTCATCAGTTTGTCATTAATGACCTTTAGACCAGGTAGGCCTTTCTTTTGGAGAGCATCAATCTTATTGAAGAACTTATGTACTCCTTGGTCCATGACCTGAACCTTTTCTTCAAGCTGAAGCATTAGACTTCTCTTGGTTAAAACCCTTTTTACTTCAAGTATAGTCTCTGTTCTGTCCTCGATCTTTAGTTCTTCTAGTTCTTATCTGGTCTTGGAATTCAGGAACCTGATGATCTCATTTGCTTGTGTTGGCATGTCTACCAGTTCCACTCTAATTTTCTCAACAACCTATTTGCTCCTCTGGAGCAATTCATTCTTTTCAAACATGATTTGGATCATGGCCCAGATCTCATTTATGGACCTGGTGATGTCTGTCCATACATTCTCTTTGACCTCAGCCAAAGTCTTCCCTGCCATTGTTTGCTTTTGGAGCTGCTGTAACTCTTTCCTGAGATGCTCAGTTACCTGCTTTTCTTTGGATAGGCTTGTCTGGAAGGAAGTTTTGAGCTCTTGGAGGTTCTCAACTTCTTTCTTAAGCCTGCTGATTTCAGTCTCCTGCAGGTTCATCTTCTCCATCGATTTGGCAAGGTCCGCTGTCCCTTCTGGTAGTGACACTGGTGTTGTGGATGGGATTGCTGTCACTGCTGCTATGCTTGCTCCTGAGATAGGAATGGCACTCAATGGAATGACTTCCATTGGTTTCATCTGCTCTTTCTTTTTTAGTAATCTCTCCATCTCAGCCTCCATCTCTTTGAGTTGAGCATTTTGTTCCATGAGCAACTTTAGCATCTCATCCTTCTCACCTTCTTTCTCTGCTATCTCCTTCACCTGTGAGTCCTCTATGGGCGGGAGCTTCAGCTGTTTTCTTAAGGATGCAATGTCTGCATTATTCTTCTTTATCATCTCTTCTGCAACTTTTACATTTGACGGATCATAGCCGATCTTTAAAACCAGCTCCTCCAAGGTCTTGATTCTGTTGTCCTTCGCAACAGATGATATCTTTTCCAGCTTAAGCTATGTTTGAGCATTATTGAGCGATACCTGAAATTTAGTTGCCGAGGCTGAAGCATGTGCCAATGTGTGGAAAATCATCTCCCCTGTTTGTTTGTGCAGATCCATTTGATTTGCTGGGTGCATGTCTTTCGCTTGGAATTCGAAAGTGGCTCTCTTGTAGTCTAAAATCACCTTGGGATCCGGTACCTGTGCTTGGAGGTAGGCCATGTGCATCCTACCCTTTTCTATGTCAAATGCCTACAGCAGCCTGTGCTACGCAGTTGACGATTTCTTTCGAAACTGGGCATAAGTACTGCTGGTGAGGGTCTGGTTCCTCTTCTTGATCAACTCGTACTTTTCGAAAATACCCAACTTGGGCCCAGTCTTGCCTAACTGAGTGTCCAGGGGAGAATCTGTGGATTTCTTAGGTACTGCTAGGGTGATGCCCTGATAAAGGCTCGAACCAAAAGGTGGAATGACCGGCTTGATCACTGTGGTAGTTACTGTGGTAGGCAGGACTTCTTGTTCTACTGTCATGCCAGGCGTTGAAACTATCTTTGGCCTCTTGGTGTGCATCTGGAACTCTTCTGATGACACCTCTGTTACAAGTGGAGACGACTCTTGTCAAGGCCTTTTTTCCTTCGGGACCTAAGGTGTGGTAGTGGGTGGCACACTCATCGAGGGAACCTGCTGTTCCACTTCAACTTGCTGTTCCATTTCGATTAAGGTGTCAGGCACCCATACTGTCTAACTTACAAACTTTTCGATCTCGGGCTTGGACTCATGCACATACAGGATATTCTTATTTCTCACCCGCATTTCTGAAATGATCCCGCATGGATCATAGTGCCATGGGAAGCTTAAGAAAAACTTCATCTCTCTCAGCATCCGATCCACTTCTTCTCCGGCACCATGATTGTTGCAGATAAAAGAACCTATCTACCCCTTGATGCGCAGCTGCTGCTTTTTCTTCAATGAGATGAAATGAATGTCGTCTGAATTCATAATCTATCTAATATACTCTAATGTAAAGATTCTTACCGGCACGTACTTTGGTAGCTTGTAGGGTGACAACTCGCGCCCAAAAACTCTGATCTCAGTGTGGTTTTGATACGGGTACCAGTCTCCTGTCTTTGCATTGTCCGAAAGATGTAGAATTCTCTAGACCTCGTCATTTATTCGTGGCTCAGGCCTGCCACTCAGCATGCTTACCACCGGGTGATGGAAAAGATCAATGAAAACCTTGAAGCTATACTCTGTGGAGTTATGCTTCAGCAGAGAAGTCCATGCTGTGACTGGCTGGGGCCTTCCGTATGCGTCCATCTTCTGCATGGAGAAACTGAATTTGTCTGCTTGAAAGTAAACGAACATGTATGCCAGTATAGAAGAATATCTGAACATGCCCTCTGTGCCAAAATTCACGAACTGTTCGTGAATATTGTCAGCCAAGAAGGTGTTGTAATTGAACTGCGTTGTGGGCTTTTCATCATTTGAGAAAATGGATAGAAAACCCAAGATGGGCTCATCTACCCATTGGTCAGAATAGTAACCTAGCAGGGCACAAAGGGAAGAAATGATTTGGTTTCCTTTGGTGGAGAACATGGATGACGGGTAAGGGGGGTTTGTGGAAGGGAATTTAGTGGAAGTGGGGAGGAAAAGCTCGAATATGTAAGCTCTCTGGGGAAAGGTCATTTTCTGATATAACTCTTAAAAGGGGACGCAGATTCAACATGGGGAATTTGCATCATCTGGTCAATGTCTTCGGGAGTGATAAAGAAGAGGACGTTTCCAGATGAAGAGACGATGGCCCTCTAGTCAGGGATATAATGGGCTTGGCATTTGAGGGCGAATTCGGGAAAGTGATGGATCTGGGGGAAAAGGTACAGGGGTAAATTGGACTCCCAGAGTCCAATTTCATCGCTCTGATCCAGGAACACTTCCCGGAGCCATGACTGGAGATCTGAAAAATTGAAGTCGCAAATGGTATCTGCGATCAATCTATCTTTATCAACCAACGAGATTTTGTCCAGGTCAATAGGAGGAGGAAGAAAAGGATCCTCTCCTCCTTCTGCTGGTCTTGGATTTGGCGCCATCTCTGCAACAGTACCTGCAATAAACAATATGTTAGTGGGGTCTACTGACTATGGAGGAAGGCGACGGGAAAGCAATGTAGGAATAATAGGTAAGTTTTCTGGCGCGATGGACGAATAACGAATGAAAGGGGCATAACGGTAGTTTTATTCAAAACTGGGGTCGGTTGGACGCGGGAGACAGGTCAGCAGGATAACGGGTATGTTATCCTGTAATAAATGGACAACGGGCCACTTGGGATGAGGTGGCAGGTGATGGTGGCCAAAGCATACGAACGGGTGACGTGGAGGCTGGTGATTGGAGGTAAAAGTCGCAATAAGGGGCTTTTCATGAGTGAAGAGGGTTAGGTACTGACAGTAGGGACTGACAATAGTTATGTGAAGAGACACCCTCGGGAGCAACTGGAACAAGTGGGAGGTAACTTCCATAAGTGACGAGGGCTGTTAGATGGCAGATAAGGATATGACTTCTGGGCCAATAGAATAATGCCACGTATGTCAAGGGGCCCGCCAGAGGAAAGTAACCTTTTCGGACCCCCCCCCTTTTGGTTAAATGCAGAACATCAGGGGGGGTCAGAAAACCTTTTTAGACCATTGATCTACGTGCCCATTTCTAGGCCGCAGATCTTAGCATGCTCTTTAATACTCATTCTGGACCTCCCCCTTCCATTAAAAGCAGAACGGATGGGGGGGGGNGAGGGCTGTTAGATGGCAGATAAGGATATGACTTCTGGGCCAATAGAATAATGCCACGTATGTCAAGGGGCCCGCCAGAGGAAAGTAACCTTTTCGGACCCCCCCCTTTTGGTTAAATGCAGAACATCAGGGGGGGTCAGAAAACCTTTTTAGACCATTGATCTACGTGCCCATTTCTAGGCCGCAGATCTTAGCATGCTCTTTAATACTCATTCTGGACCTCCCCCTTCCATTAAAAGCAGAACGGATGGGGGGGGGTCCGGAATCCATTGTGAACTGTTGATTTGAGTGCCCTTCCCTGGGCCGTCCAGATGTGCGCCAATGTTATTACTGATTCCAGACCCCCCCCCCGATTAAAAGCAGAAAGGTCGAGGGGGTCTGGAATGCTCTGTGTGCCGTAGATCTAGGCGCCATGATCTGGATCGTTGAAAAGTGCATGAAGCATATACCAGGAGCGGAGAAAAATGTGTTGGGAAACTTAGGATAAGTGCATTTTACGTGTTTTTCCCAATCTTTTCCCATAGACACCACTAAGGGGACTTCGTCTTAAACTATTCTTAGGAAATGGAGACACGGTGTAGCATTTTCATTGATCTGGTTTCATTGGTGGTGAAGCAAATGAAGCAACTAACCTAGATGCTAACCTATCTTCCTAGGACAATTAACCCAGATTAAACTATTGGATTAAGAAATTACTCTACCTAAGGGCTATCTGACCAGGATTAGACAGTCTGGTCAGATTTATTCACTAATCTAACCTAAGGGCTATCTGACCAGGATTAGACAGTCTAGTCAGATTTATTCACTAACCTATCAACATTAAATTTAAAAAGAACTTGGCCATGCTTGAAAGGTATGGCCAAGTTACTATTATTGCATGGGGCTTTCATTTCAATTCTTTTATGCCCTCTTTTTCTTTTTCCTTTTTCTTTTTTCTTTTCTCTTTTCTTTTTTCTTTTTTCTTTTTTCTTTTTCTTTTCTTTTTTTCTTTTCTTTTTTCTTTTTTCTTTTTCTTTTTCCTCAAATTATTTGCAGAATGAAAAACCATTTGTCAACAAAAACACTAGAAACAGATAATAACTCAGTCACCAATTGATTTCCATAATTTATGGGGTGATAACAGCGGCTCCTCCTGGGGATGGTACTTTTCCCTGTGAAGTGCCAAGAATCCTGGTTCCTGTCGTTCTGAAATTTTCTGCCTAGCAGCCTTCGTTGATTTTACTCTCAACAAAAATGTGAAAAACAATGATCAGCAGCTTAGGGCCTTCTCTTCGGGCTTCAACTGACTAACTAATGTTTTTTACTCAGAAAATGCAAGTGAAAACTGATAATTTAAAATGGTATTTACAATGGAGAGTGGCAATCCGAATCTTCTACTGAGGTGGGACATAATGTTTCAACATTCTGCCATTCATAGGTGATCCTGGCAGATCTGACCCATCAACGTTATTTAATAAGAAAACATTATCTCCCATGAAAGCCTGGATCATGTACGGACTAGTCCACAGATTATCAAATTTCCCATGCTTTCCCTTGTCTTCATTTCTGGTGTCCCATTTCAGCAGCAAATCTCCTAACTCGAAATTATCTTCCTTGGTTCGTTTGTCAAAGATTTTCTTGATGCTTCATTGGACTACCTCAGTCTTGTTGAAAACTTCTTCTCTGGTCTGCTGTAAATGGATCATCTGGTTGATCCTTCTTTGTGATTCATTTGGCTCAGCTTGTACCTCTTGAAGTAGCTTCATGACAGGGACTCCTAAAGAAGTTGGGAAAACTACCTCTGTACCATAGACCAGCTGGTATGGTGACATACCAATTGACCTTTTGGTGGTCAGCCTGTCTTCCCATAAAGCAAACACCAACTTGTTGTGCCATGATTTCTTGTTTTCCTGCAATGTTTTCTTGATGATATTTACCAAAGTTTTGTTAGAAGATTCCGCTAACCCATTACCCTGAGGGTAGTAGGCTATGGAATGCCCCAAAACAATGTGATACTGGTTGCAGAAATCTACGAGTTTCTTAGACCGGAAGGCAGCTGCATTGTCAGTTATAATCTTTCTCGGACAACCAAAACGAGACAAAATATTATTTTCAAGAAATTTGATAATTACAGAGTCAGTGGCTTTACTGCTTGGTACTGCCTCGATCCATTTTGTAAAATAGTTGGTGGCAGTGAGAATCCACCTGTGTTGGCCTGACGACGGAGGGTGTATCTCTCCAATGAAATCAAGTCCCCATTGTTGGAAAGGGGCCTCAACTGAGATCGGTTTCAGAGGTAGAGGGAGAAGTTTTCTTTTTCCTTCAAACAGCTGACACTGGTGATAGGCTGTTACCTTCTGATGCACATCAACGAACAGGGTGGGCCAATAGAATCCAGCTCTGAGAATTTTGTTGGCTGTAACCTTCCAGTTCAAATGTCCACCACATTCTCCTGCATGAAACTCCTGCAACACTTTATCAGCTTTATCTTTTAATAAACAATTCAACAAAATGCCTGCAGGATCTTTCCAATACAAATTTCCTTCTAGAATACAGAATTTCAAAGCTTTAAACTTCAAAAATCTAGCTTTAGTTTTAGTCAATCCAGGGGGAGCTTGTAAATTTTTCAAAACGAAAATAAGGTCTGCGTACCATGGAGAGTTTAGAAATACCTCTTTCACGTTTGGAGTCACCATCTCACCCTGTTCATCTGCTACATCTAGAAAATTTATGTCAAGAGCATGAAAGTTAGACTCAACCATTAATTTAGCAAGGCCTTGACCTTTAATTAGTTTTGTGGGCTTGATCTCTAAATCATATTCTAAAATGGCAGCAATCCATTTGCCCCTTCTTCCATCAGGGCTTTCCTGTGTCAAAATATATTTTACTACAGCATTCGGAACATATACTATGGTGTGTGAATAGAGAATGTAAACTCGAAAGTCTTTTAAGGCCTTTACCAAAGCAAAATCTTGTTTCTCCATGATCTTGTAATTCCGAGCAGCATCTCTTAATGCTTTGCTAAATAAAGCTATAGGTTGTTCATACCCTTCATTGTTCTTTTGTAATAATACCGCTGCTATAGTATGTTTCGGAAGCAAAAGAAAAAAGATAAAAATCCTTAGTAAAATCAGGGCTGATTAAGACAGGGGCCTCGGTGAGAGCTTGTTTGACTTGTTCGAAGGACTGTCTGGACTCAGCGTCCCACTTTATTTTTACATCTTTTTTGAGCATGTTGGTAATGTTCCTAAGTAGCTCGGTCAGATTTGGAATGAATCTTCGTAGAAAGTTAATTTGCCCGATAAAAGACTGAAGTTCTTTGAGGTTTCTTGGGTGTTCTAACTTTAGTATGGCATCTATTCTGCTGTGGTCTATTTTGATTCCTTCCTTTGAGATGATATGTCCCAGTAGTTTACCTTCTTCTAACCCAAAAAGACACTTCTTAGGATTTAAAGAAATCCCAAACCTTCTACATTTCTCGAAAACTCGTCTAAGGTGTCGCAGGTGTTCATCATCAGATTGAGAAAAAATAGTCACATCATCTAAATAGACGACAATAAACTTACCTGACTCTTCCATGAAGGCGATATCCATTGCCCTCTGGAATGTGGCTCCTGCGTTCATCAGACCAAAAGGCATCTTCACATACATGAAAGTGCCCCATGGTGTGGTGAAAGCGGTTTTTTCTTGGACGTCTGGGTGAACTAGAACCTGGTTGTAGCCCGAGAAACCATCCAACAGAGATATACGACTGGACCCGACCACTCTTTGCAGGATGTGGTCCATTTTAGGCAAAGGGTAATTATCCTTCAGAGACGCTTTGTTCATATTTCGGAAATCTATACAGAGTCTGATTTCCCCGGTTTTCTTTTGTGTAGGGACCAGATTAGAGACCCACTTGGAGAAATGCAATGGAACTATGATCTTGGCATCGTACATTTTCTTGATTTCTTTTTCTATCAAAGGGAGCAACTTGGGATTTATCCTCCTAAGCTTTTTCCTAAAAGGTTTTTGGTCTTCTTTTATTGGAATCCTATGCTGTATGATGCTAGTATCATAGGCTTTCAAATCTTCATAGCCCCAGGAAAAAACATTTGAATACTCTTTGAACAACTCAATGTATTTAAGCTTTTGTTATGGGGGTAACGATTTGGACAACTTAACCATCCTAGGTTTCTCTTCAGTCCCTATATTACAGTCCTCTACCTCTTGTCCATGGGCTTCTATTTTTGGTTTCTTAGCTACGTCGTCATTGTTAAACAAGTCTTCTAAAGGAACAAGACCTCTAGGCAAAATATTGCTTTTCAACTGTAAAATGTCAGCATCCGATTCATCATCACCTAATTCTACTGACTCTACTGTATTTACACTATCAATTTCAAAATCCAAACTATTTACATTTTCATCTTCATTATCTAAATCTATATTAGTACATTCAAAATCATTCTTGCATTGCAGAAAATCTTCTATCTGATCATCATTTCCAAACACCTGCCAGTACCTGATATTGTCGGGAACAGTCGGTCTGCATTTCACCTCAACAGTATATGGGCGAGTTGGGCAGAAAGGAATCTTACAGGTGGCTGCTGATGTAGCCAATCTGTCGGCCAGAATATTCTGTCCTCTCGGCATTACCTGCAAGTCAACTTCATTAAAACACCTTAAAGCATCAAGAACAATGTTCCTATAAGCTCTAAGACGTGGGTGCTTTGCAGCGTACTCACCTTTAACTTGATTGATTATTAACTCAGAGTCACCTCTTGCCATTATTTGCTTTGCACCAACTTTTTTCAAAAGTTTCAGGCCGAGCATCAAAGCTTCATACTCAGCAATATTGTTAGTACATTGAAAATTTAGTTTGTAAGAATGATTTTCCGAATACCTCTTTCTGTGATTATTCAGCCAGACTCCAGCTCCTGCTCCTTCTTTACTCACAGCTCCATCGAAATCTATACTCCAGAAATCGGCGGGGAATTCTTCAGTGATTACATTTTTCATCTTTGCTACCTCACCGCTTTCTGGACCTTCATCTTGACTAGATACATCTTCCATCAGCTGAGTATCTTTCTCTTCCGTATCACCATCATTGTACAAGATGAACGAATCTAAATCTGAATGAGCATAGTAAAGGGGGTAATTGTGAGGTTTCTCTTGGCTACTGACCATGTACTTCATCAGTGTTTCTCTATATAACCTCCTCTGTTGCCCAAACACTGGGATAGTGGCATAAGACATATCCAGCTGCAGGGTTCCTTTCAACTTAGCTCCCCAAGACCGGGATAGCAACATTCCATACTTTGGCAGGATGTTTGCAACTACCACGTCCATTACCATGCTTTTCAAAGGGATCTGAACCAGGGTGATGCATAAGTCCTTGATCAAACCAATACATTTGACTTTCCTGGAGTCGAATGAATGTAAATCCTTGTATGGTCTGGTGACCTCCAATCCCAGTTTTTCCATTACTGCTTTAGGCATCAGATTATGTGAGGCACCTGAATCCAGCATAGCATTATGCAATATCAAGTCATTTATGTTCAGATTGATGTAAAAAGGAGCTACATCACCGGTATCGTCTCGACCATCTACTTCAGGTCCGAAAAGGAGTTCAGGATGATCGTCAGTAAGGTTCATAGTGTCTGAATGAGTCACTGATCCAATAGTCAAGGCCTTGGTGCCTACGTCAGGTTCAATGGCCAGTGCTTTTATTACCTGTGAACGATACCCGTCTCTGTGCATCAACTCTGTAAGTGGGATGGGAATTTTTATTTTTTCCAATTCCCCTTCAAGGCTAAAGGGTGTAAAAGCTCTGCCTTGGCTCATCAGTTCTGATTTTTCCGCCATGTTCTTCGGCTCAGAGGTACTCGGCGGGTTAACGTGTGAAGCAACAGGCTGTGATGGTCTTTTCAGAATGGTGATGTTTTTCTTCAAAGGAGTGTCAACTTTACTCTTCTCAGAAATCTTCTCGGCAGTGGTCTTCTCAAGAGTCTTCTCAGTAGACGGTTCAGGGGTTTTCTTGGTTTCGACTATCTTCTGTGTTTCGGTCATCTTCTTGGGAGAAGTCCCTTCTGTCTTCGAACTCCCTTCTGTCTTCAAACTCCCTTCTGTATTCTTGCTACGCAGATTGTACTTCCAGTGTACCTCCAGAATAGCATTCTCAAAGGCCTTTTGTTCCGCATCTTCGGCTTCTTCACTTACCTTTGCTTGATTTAGCAGAAAGAGTTCCTACTCTTCTTGAGTAAGGAAAATGGCCTCGTTGTCGTGAATGCCCATAAGGTTGATGTGAGTGTCCTCCAATTCCTCGATCACTTCTCTCCCTTCATCAACATAGTTTTCCTGTAGAGGAGGCCTGAAATGCTGATCTGGGCCCCTCTGTTCTCTTTGATCCCTGGGATCTCTCTGTTTGGTTTGAGGGTTTCTTCTGAAATTGAGGTTCCGAACCTGAGGAGCGGGTGTGTTGTCTCTCGGAGGATTTTTGTCTGACACATTCACTCTTTCCAGCATTAGTTCCAATGTTCTAACCATAGAATCCCATTTGGAATCAGTGGTCGATGTGGAAGGTTCTTCTTTGATCGTGACTCTCCTTTCTAACCTTTGACGGGCCCTTTTCGCCAACAGATTAGCCTCCACACTAATAGCACTTTTCTGCATGTCCTCTAGGGTGGCAACATTTCTTTCTCTTAATTGGTAAGACATGTCAGCATCAAATCCATCAGGGAATTTAATCAATGCCAAACCCTGTGGAGGTTTGATTTCAGTTGGGATTGCATTGTACAGGTTGTTAAAATGGGTGCAATAATCTTGTACCGTCTCACCTTGATTTCTTTTTATATTCTCGTATTC
>JASDQU010371421.1:62270-88467 GCA_032191745.1 Picea mariana | reverse complement strand
TTTTCTTTTTCTTTTTCCTCAAATTATTTGTAGAATGAAAAATCATTTGTCAACAAAAACACTAGAAACAGATAATAGCTTAGTCACCAGTTGATTTCCATAATTTATGGGGTGATAACAGTTTCCATCAACATATTTGATGTTACCTAATCCACTAGTGACTTATGTAAAATCACATGATCCCTCATCCAAACTATTGACAAGCATCCTCTCATCCTTATTCTTTCCAATGAGGTTGACTATCATAGGTAGCTTCATCATCAACATCTTCAACCATGTCCTCAACCATTCCTAGTTATGCAATCACATCAACCACATTTAATCATCACACCATTCTCATTGCATATGTAACAACAAACCACTTTTAATCAAGTTGCAATACCATATATGCTCAAGCATATCTATATGTACTCTACTAGATATTAACTCTCAATATGTCCACTAGTACATATGCATTCCAACTAGTTTATTCTCTTGCATTTTCCAACATTCCTATGCCTTAGTTATCTACAATAGAACCCAAAGAATTATAAACATAAAATCAAGATACATATTGTAATTGCTTTGTATCCTTTGGCTAGCACAACAACTTCACACAACTTCACCCAAAATCAACTTGCAGATTGGCAAAGATTTTGATGCAGGTATTGCCTCCTAAACCCAGTTTGTCTCACAACTACTATACATGTGAGATTATTCAACAAACATGTGGCAAGAGTACAATATTGCTTGTGTTTGTTTGGTGGCACTGCATATGTGACCAAAGAGTATAGTACTTATTAATTAAAATATAACCCCATCACAAGTATAAGCCACTGTGGTAATAGCTTGCAATACATCACATGTGTTTAGGAGTGTGCACCTAGATGTGTGTGAGAGAGAGATGGATAGATAGATTTTATCCACGTCCTCAAGACCAAAGTGGTCTATATGACTGAAGTCACATCATTAAAAGGCCATGCTTTGACAAATATACTAAGAAAAAGTTCTTCCAAAGTACATAAATATGCTAGAAAAGCAAGGGGCTGCCCTAAATATGTTGCTGAATAGAGTTGCCCTGAATATGTTGTTGAACAGAGCATTGATATTTCTGCAGGCCGAGAACCACATCAAAGTATATACCAGACAAGGCTTTTCAGGAATACAATCTACATGGAAAAAACACAATATTCCTTTTGCATGATAGCAGGGAACTAACAAAAAATCGATGGTGGAAAGATGATGACTGGAAGTGGACTTGTACCTGTGGATTTCATGTTGAATAATTCTTGGTTTTTGGCTATTTAGTAAATGCCTCAAAGGCATATTTATATGCTGGAATCGGTGCAGTGACAGGGGTTATAATAGTTATTTCTTTGTTGCTTATATGATGTTGAGAGATGCATAACAGAGCTTCAGGACCAAGTTCCCCCATTTGATTCGAAAACTGCAATCGCTCTGTTCCAAAAACAAAAGGACTATCCCTTTTAAAAAAAATTGGTGATGATGGTGAGAGTATCTTCTTTGCAAAAAGCACAGGTGACTTTTTTTATCAAGGGTGGTGCCAATGATTAAAGCAAGGTTCAAGGAGATCCTAGGAGAGGTGTAGTCCAAGGATTTATAAATCAAGGACAATCCATTGACAATGCAGACTCAAAATGTCAATGGAGTTTATCTGCAGAAAAATGATGTGGCTATAGTACAACTCTTAAGGTTGAGTTGAAATACCTTCATAATTATGTTGGGATCAATACAATCACAGGTTTAATAGCAACTGGAAAAGTTGTTTCCCTTATCTAGCATGAATGGAGTCCAAAGCATTTGATAGCCATTGGGGAAATAACCCTTGCAACTTAGTGAATATAAATAACCTTGATGCAAAAGATGATTATACAGTGGCATAGTATTGAAATGGAGCAATGTTTGCATCATTTAAACAAGTTTTGATTTACATACAATCAGTAACATACAATCTTAGAATTTGATTGACAAGATGCAAGGCAAGGGAGGCCATCCTGCAGTTGAAAGACTAAAATTTCAAAAACTATTTCGTGTCTTCTGTGTTGTTTTATGGGGATAGAGTCTAGGATAAAGAAGGCATGATCACAGATAATAATGAAGGCATGAACAACCAACACTTTATAATAATGGAAGTTGGCTATATAATAATCAGTGATCATAGATAATGAAAGCAGATTTTAGAGGTGGATATGCTAGCTCTTGTTGCCTATGCAGGGAGGGGTAGTTCGTATAGTTACAACTTGGCTCAATGATGTTTGATTATTGATCTATTTGTAATTTATCAGCAATCAAATATAATATGCATTTTCCGTAAAATAAAAGATTAAATATTATTTACAAAATAGAGTTTTCAGTTAAGCATCTCCAATTACAAACCTTTTCAAGTTTGTTGCAAAATGACTGAGTTCTCAAACCATCCTACAATTGCTAAAACTGGATTTCAGTCAGATGTTTCTGTGGGGTGTGCTCTTGTTACAATTTATGAAAAATCTGGGATTGTAGATTATGCATGCAAAGTGTTTGATGAAATGGCCACAGTAAGCTCGACATTGTGGAATTTAATGATTGTAGCATGTGTGCAAAATGAACTTGATCTGCAAGCCCTTGAACTCTTTTCTGAAATACATCATCTAAGCCTGATATTGAACATATTTACATTTTTCAGTGTTCTTCGGGCTTGTGCAAACCTTGGTGTTTTGGAATAGGGAAAAGAGATTCATGTCCATGTGATCAAAACTGGATTTGAGTCAAATATATTTGCAACTAGTGCCCTTGTTACCATGCATGCTAAGTGCAGTAGCATAGAGTATGCACACAAAGTGTTCAAAAGAGAAACCAAACATGACTTGATCTTATGGAGTGCAATGCTTACAAGATATGCTCAGGATAATTTTGGAGAGGAGGTACTGGACCTCTTCTACGAAATGCAACGAGTAGATATGAAATCACATCAATTCATCTTTGCAAGTATTCTCCAGGCATGTGCCAGTTTGGAAACTTTAGGATATGGTAAGGGGATAAATAATGGACATGCATATCGAAAAAACATAACAGTGTGTGCTTCCCTATAAAACCTCATGAAATTACATGGAAAAGGGCCAAAAATACATGAAACTAAAGAAAAAATTAGAAAAATTAAACTATCGGTTGCATTCATGTGTCCTCGGACACAAAAACCTTGCTTATCAAAGAGTTTGACCTTCTTTTAAGGGAAATCAAAGTTGTATTTGTGAGTCCAGAGAATTCTAATGCTGGTTCTATTTTAAAGAATGTTTTGTTTGGAGGCTTTGATGACGTGTTGGAGCTGGGAAAGCATGCAAGAAAGTGTATTGACAATGAGGAGCTTATTGACAATGGTAAAGGGATAGAAGAGAGAATAAACAGATACGGAGAAGTATTTTCAACAACTTACCATTCTCTTCGCGAGTTCTCTCTCCTGGTCGGTGCCCTCCGCGATCTCTCTCTAACCGCGCAGCTTGTGAGCTCTCTCCCTGTGCCCTCCACTAGCTCTCTCTAACCCCAAGCTCGAGCTCTTAGCTATCTATGCTTGTGAATGGGCGTGAGTTCATGAATGGGCGAGCACAAAAGGATTTTCATGAATGGGCATGAGTATTATCATTGCATACCTCTTAACATGAAATTGCAGCCTCCTTCTACCCATTCAACTATTGAACATTACCATATAGTTTCAATTTCCCACAAAAAATTACCACCAAAGGTGTTGGAACCTACTGGGGGTCATTAAGGGAATTTTTCAAGGGTACCTTTCCATAATCCCACAAGTGAGTTTACTTGTTTTTATAAGTAAAATAAAGGGTCACTAAGGTTTCCTTTCATAAATTTGTGGCTTTGGGAATGAAGTTACCAAGCCCTAGTGTGTTAGTTGATGTTGACCCAAATTATAGTAAAACACTAGAATTGGGTTAACTAGGTGTTTCTTAAGTCCATTGTGTGGATAAGGGGTAGTTCTAGTGATATCCAATTCACAATGATTTCCCCTTCATTTGTACACCCTTATGAAGGTCTTCCTGAGAAATCACAAATGTTACGAAGGACTTTAAAACTAGTTATTCAACTTTTAAGTTTCCAATTTAAATGGTCTTAGGGATTTTGAAATGACTACCCAAACCTAACACCAAGGCTCTATATTAAGGCTAATGTTGGTGTGCTAGACCCAACATATAAATGTTTAATTCATTTTATAATCTAGATTAATTATAGGGTTGTTATTTAGTGATGGGTTGTGCCTTTTGTACTTAATAATGCACAAATGCAAAAAATTAAGTGTTGTAAAAAATGAAATTCAAAAATGGAAAAAGGCATGAAAACCTATAGATGTTATTTTCCTTTTCCCTTTCTTCCTTTCATTATAGAAACTAAAAAAACTATTATCAATAGGCAATACATATAGAAGGCTCAAAACCACTATGAAAAATAAATCTTTAACCCTATTTTGTAAGCCCTAAAAACCAAAAATATGTGGGAAAATGCTTTACAATCATGAAATTGTGTAGAAAAATGGTTTCCATACATGAAATTGCATCAATGGGGATAAATAATGGACATGCATATCAAAAAAAAAATAACAATTTGTGCTTCCCTATAAAACCTCATGAAATTACACGGAAAAGGGCCAAACATACATGAAACTAAAGAAAAAATTAGAAAAATTAAAAGCACAAAAGGGAAGGCAATCATGCATTAAACTAATGTGGATTTTTGAAAAAAAAATGTTGACAAGCATACAAAAGGTTAAAAAACCAAAAAATCCCTAATAATCAATCAAAGAAGGAAAATTTTCAAAAATCCTTCCCTCGTGGACTCACCATTTTGTCGTAGGAATATTTTAGCATAGTGGGTAGAAACCATTCCACAATAGTGGATTGATATGCTAAGGAACAACAATAAAATAATTACCTATTCTACCCTCTCAAACAAACAAGCAAATGATGGAAAACTAAAGTTTAATAGGAAAGAGAAAGGATTATACATGTGAGACATTCCTTTCAAGATATTCAAAGCTTTAGGTTGAGTTGAAAGAGAAGAAGGGAAATGGTCTTGAAATAAACCTACACACAAGACGACGAATAAAATCTTAATGTTTTCTATAATGGTAAACTCTAGCACTAACTTGTTCAAAATGGTAAAATCCATAATATACTTAATACCCATCCATAAAATTGCATATAATTGACATGAAACAACAATGTGAAATGGGGAAAATAAATGAAATTATTATGTAATCAACAAGAAAATAGTGCATTGTCACCTTGCATGATATGGGTATATCTAAACCTTCTCTCCTCAAGGTTCTTTCCTCAAAAGGTCTCATGAGTCCAAAAGAATCTCCATCTCTCTTCCCAAACTTCAAACAAGCAAGTAGAAAATGTACAAGAATGGTTCCAATATGGGGAACCCAAGATAATTTTAATGACATAACCTTATAATTCAATACAAAGATCCTCAAATTAATGTATAGGAGGACATTTTATACATGGAGAGTGATGATGGATTCCCTTAAAGAAACATAAGATGAATGAGAGTAATAATGAAGGACCAACACTTGGCCTTGTCATAGGAGAGGTGAAAATGGGGGTGACACAAGACTTCCATCGACATATATAAAATATGAGAGGGACATAGGTAAGAAATCATGAATTAAAATCCATGGGGGGGATGACTAAATTGATGTCAGAATGAGGAAAATAGAATGAATATGTTTGTATATTTAGGTGGATTAAACAAAATTTAACAATTATAATGACAAGGTGGAATGGCACAACTAGATTAATCAATATTCATGCTTCAATCAACAAAACATTGACACCTCCATGGACTCATGGGGAAAATTCATGGAATATTAATATTTTTATTTAATTTTTATTCTTCTTTTATCTTTAGTGGAAAGAATAAAAGAATATGTTATGTTAATGAGAGAGGAAAAGTATCAAAGTGTAATAAAATCCATTCTCAAGTGTGCAAGGGAACATAAGGGTGAAAAGCAAGTAGAGAAATAAGTGTGCAGGAAATGATGGACACCTTAATGCAAGCCCCCTCTCAAATGACAATGTTTTGTATTCATTTGGAGCTTTGGAGTCTTGTATAAGCAATAAGAAATAGGTGAGAAACAAAATGTGAAGTATAGCAACAAATTACAAAAAATAGGTGGGAGCCCATAAGGGAGTGGATAGGAATTGAGAAGAGAAGAGAATGAGGTTCAAGTGCCATCTAAGACTATAAAGGATCTCATTTATATGTGGAACACTCACGATGGATGTCAAACTATAAAGGGTGCTAAATTGGGGTTACCCATCATAGGGAGGCTCTAGCATTGGACAAGTGTTCAAATAGGTGTCAAAGTACCAATGTCCAACCAAGGTGGACCCTAAGGTGATTGAATTGGAAAAAAGGTTTAAATATGAATATGTGGAGGGAAATATTAAACCTATATGATGGCTTAGACAAATACTTATAGAAGTCCATGAAAAGAAGGTGAATGATCTTGAATCCAAATAATAATGTGTTCAAATTCCTATACCCAAGAAACAATGACAACCGTGTAAAGAAGAGAAAAAACATAAATCCAACTGTGAAAATGGTGCAAAGGGTTAGGAAATAGAGAAGTATGAGGTCCCCATATTGTGGATCATTGGAGGATGAAAGGAACAATTTCTCATTAGTGGGTGATTCATTGCCATGGTATTCCTAAAAGGTGGTGGAAAACTCTACAATGCATTCAAATAAGGTTATCACCTTCTTGGCTTTCACAATGGAAAACTCTAGTTTGCTCGAGCTTGATAGTGTACCTTATGAGTAATATTAATATTAACATTATAGAAGGCCTTAGGGAATGTTGAAATTAATTGTTCATTTATTATATGCAATATATTGGTCATTATCTTTACATTGGATTCCACTAATACTAGATACTATTATAGACTTCTAGGATGTGGACACAAACGTGGCAAGAGAGACGACTAGGTGGAAAACGTGGAAAGAGAGATGTTAACGTGGCAAGAGAGACGTCAACGTGTCAATACCGACGTTATCAAGCAATATGATTTTATTTTTTTTAAATTTCCTCTATTTTCCGACAGTATGGACAATTTTGTCCATAACGCCGCAAATAGAATGTCAGAATTTTTACAATATGTACTAGTGTTGCAAGCAAGTGATCGAGTGTGAAATCCTTGAGAACCCTTCAATAAATCTTCGGTAGTAGCATGCAAGTCCCATGAATGATCTGACCTCTACCACATTCTTAGGTACTAACCATCCTCTAATGGCATCAATCTTCTCAGGATCCACTGCTATCCCTTCCTCAGATATGATATGCCCCAAATAATGGATTTGGTTATGGTAAAATGAGCACTTGCTCAATTTGGAATACAACTGATTCCCTCTTAATACCTATAGTATTAGCCTCAAGTGTTGTTAATTCTCTTCCTATGAATTGGAATATATAAGAATGTCATCCAAAAAGACAATGACAAACTTATCCATGTATTCTCTGAAAATGACATTAATTAAACTCATAAAAACAACTGGTGCATTTGATAACCCCAATGGCACCATTGTGAATTCATAATGGCCATACCTTGTCTGGAAGGAAGTCTTGTTGATGTCTTCTTCTTTAATTCTTACTTGATGATAAACTAACTCGAGTTCAACCTTGGAAAATATTTTTTCATTCTTCAACTGATCAAAGAGATCATCGATCCTTGGCAAAGGGTACTTATTCTTCATGGTTACCTTGTTCAACTATCTAAATTCCATGCATAATATCAAGGTTCCATCCTTCTTTTTCACAAATAAAACTGGGGAACCCCAAGGTGACACACTTGGGCATATGTACCCCTTCTTCAGAAGCTCTTCAATTTCCATTTGCAACTCCTTTATTTTTAGTGTACTCATCCTATAGGGAGTCTTGGATACTAGAGCTGCTCCAGGCATCAAATTTATGGAGAAATCAATATCTCTTTTAGGGGGTAATCCTCATATTTCTTTAAATACATCCCCAAACTCCTTTAGGACTACACAATATTCAATATTTGACACCTTATCTCTTGATGTCTCTTCCATTTTTTCCTGTAATTTTTCTTCAGTTGTATTGCTGAAATTTCTCTGACAGTTACTGCCCTGGGAATTCCCTGAACTGTCCTTAGGTTCCCTTCCACATCCAGGAAAGTAAATTCCTTTTTATGATAGTATATGATAGCATGGTGTTGGTCCAACAAATCCATCCCAATTAGATAATCATAGGAACTTAAAGACAAGATGTTCAAATCTTCCCTGGTGTTCAGTCCATTCATGTCCATAGGACATGACTTAACCATCTAATTAAATTTTCTTTTGGCTCTAGTAGCCAGCTGCACCAACCAATATTTTCCATGATTTCTTCTTGGAAAATGAAGTCTTTCCACCATCTTAGGATATATATAACTATGACTAGCTCCCGAATCAATTAAAATAACAATGGCATGGTTGTTGATAATACCTTCCACTTCAATCATATGTGACTAAAATTATGCTTGCTTGTTTTCCAAGGCTGCATAGATCCTTGGTACACTTTTTCCCATGTCCTCCACTATTTTAGCTTGTTGTACATTGTGAATAGTCCTCACCTTTTCACCCCCGTGGGGAAAATATCTGAACATATGATATCCTTTACAACCCCAACATTGAATAGGTAGTTGCCTTGGCCTTTGCCCCCCTATCTCAATTGTTCTAGGTTCTCTAAAGGCTGGATGTCCTTGAGGATTGTTTCTGAAGAATGGTGGCTTAGTCCCCTTCTTCCTCTGTTCCATCTTATATTTCTTCTTTTCTTCCCAAGCTTTTTGGAAAGTTGTCCTTGCTTTATGCTGATCATATAGGAATTTGGCTCACCTTATTGTCTCCTCCAATGTTTTGGGATCATCATATTGTATCTTATCATTGATAAATAAAGGCAATCCACTCAAAGACATTTGAATCTTAATAGTCTCATACTTGATGAAAGAAACATAATTCAACAGTTCTAAAAACCTTATTTCATATTCATCAATGGTCATACCCCCAAGCTTGAGTTCGAAGAACTTTTTCATTTTCTTGCCATGGTATCTCTTAGTCAAGTATTTCTTTTCAAAGTACTTCTTGAATTCCTTCCAAGTCACATTTTTCTCTTTAATGTTCTACACCTACACAAGCTGATCCTGCCACATAGATGCTTTTCCCTTGATATGGTAGATAGCAATTCTCCCTTCTGCATATGAAGAATACTTATGTAATTGAAAACATTTTCCCATGCCCAAAAACCATGTCTTTGCATATTCATCCTTCTTTATCAAATGTAGGAGGTTTGATTTTGTTCATTTCTCCCCATAGCTCATCCACCCTAGTCCTCTTCTTATGCTTCCTGTTAGGGGATGAACTTGAGCTAATAGGTGTTATGCTATTGGAATGTCTTGGGGAGTGATGGTGATGTCTTCTAACACTCGTTCTTCTTTTCTCATCAGAAGACCTGTGACTTCCTGACTTTCTTGAGCCACTCTCCTTATAAAATTTATTTTCTATTTTGTTCAAGTTCTGCATTAACTTCCCGTTGAATTCTTCCTGCTACTCCTTGGATTTCATAAGCCTTTCATTATCAGCCTTGTGACTTTGGAAATCCTTTTGAAAATTTTTAATCGTATCTGCCAAGTTCATGTTTTCTTCCTTTTCTTCTCCATGACCAATTGAGTTTGCACCTTCATTATCCAAATGCACATACATCCCTCTGATATCACCTTCCTGGATGTAATCCCCTATGTATCTTCCATCCTTATACACTCTGTGTTGATCCTGATTTGATCTAGTTGATGTTATCTCTGCAAAATGTGCAACCAACATAACTTTGTCAAGATAACGGTCTTAACAATTTCATGAAAATATGAACCATTTTGGTTCAATAATATAACAGACTTCTTTCCTCCATTTTTCTGAGAAATTGACTGTTCCACTCACTTTTCTGGGTAAATATTTATATTCTACTTTTCTAAATCTTTCCAACTTCTTCTTCCATGCTCAATTTTGAGTTTTGAGTAGGAAGCTATGAATATTTGAAAAATTGTCCTTCTTGGGAAGTAATCTCTATACAATTATTCTTCTTCTTCAGAGCCAAATTGGCTCTTGGACTCATGTTGGATCCTCTCGTAAAGTACACAAGCCTTCTTTACATCTTTAGGCATAGGTTTTTACAGCTCAGAACCCCACAAAGTCTTTCTTTTACCCCCCTTCCATCTGTGAAAACATCAATTCAGGCACTATCCCTGTTTTAATTCAACCGAAGTCGCATAGGACCAAGGGCTATGATCAAGCACTTAGATGATGTGGGCTTATCTGGAGCTTCGGAACTACAGGGATCCAGGACTTTGGGCTTCAGAGGTTCTTCCTACACCATACATCATTTCCTTCGAACGTCGAACTGGTGAACTCCTGAACCCTTGCTCTCCAGAGCTTTACTACTTCGACGCTCCAGAGCTTTGAGCTTCAAAGAAATTATCAGCATAACACAACAACTCTCCCGAATGTCGAATTTTTTAATAGTTCCATGTCACTCTAGGTGATGTCATCACGCCGCGTCACTCTGGTGCTTCGGGACTTTGGAGGATCTCACACTAGAACACATCAAAACAATAGAAAAACAAACTTCTGAACTCTTGAATAGTGTTCTTCGGAGCTTTGAAACTTCGGGGCTCTAAGAGACTTCTCCACACTGCACCAAAATTATCCTGAATGTCGAATATTTGATAATATGTAGCCATGCGTCCCAGACAACGAATGGTCTTGATTTACTCCGAAGTTTGGGACTTCGAGATATTTTCTTCCAGGCAACTTAAGAACTTGTTCCTCCCGGAGTGCCCAACCTTTGAACTTCCATGATATCCTCAGTTCGAACTCGCCTGCACGCAGATCCGACGGCCCAGATTTGTCCCTTGCCAAATCCAACCGTCATGCATTATTCCCCCGTGATCTACGCCATAGATTCACTCCATGACTTTTACCTCCTTTTCGTCTAAGAATTAAAAACTACCTAAGTAGCAAAGTTCGAATGACTTGAGGGGTTAACCTTCACGCTCCTTGTCCAGATCTGACGATTGTGACAGATTCAGTCCCCTCCCGAACAGATCTCGTCCATTCTTCTTCTCACAAAGATATATTTATATTCTTTGAGTTTGAAACTTAAAGAATTCGCCTGCACACTCCTTGCACTTCAAATTCAACCCATTCCAGGTCTGAATTGGCCTAAACATGTATTAAATTATGAAAATTTCACGACTTTGGTCAATTTCCTCCAATTTTCCATGAATTTAACAACAATTTTTTGGGGGGCTTTTACCCAATTCCATGCAAGTGAATCACCTCAACTTGCTCCCATCCAAGATCAGTGTTGGAAATTGGGGATCTGATAGCAATTTGTAACATCCTCGGCCACCGAGGTCGGGCCATGCTACTCCATAAAACACTCTTACTAAACTTTGATACCATATTGTAGCATCCTCAACCTTAGAACGCCAGGATATGACACATAACAATTCTTCATTCCCACTATATATATGTATATATATGATACAAATTTAAACAAACAAATAGATTCTGCTAATACACAAATCCATGCGACAATAACAGTAAGCCTATACCTACAACATACACAGGCAATATTTATAAATATAAAGACATGTACACATATCCAACATGAAATTGAACACATAATTGTTACTTATCTTTTAATAGAAGACCACCAACGTCATGCAAACCTTCCACGATCCTCCCAGCCTTAGACCACGCTGCTCATCACTCTCAGCAGTGGGTCACCCCCGAGTTGGGACTAAACTCCACCCGAGTAAAGGGATTCCTAGGCTAGGCTGAGATAATATGAATTTACACAGTCAACAGGAAGGATTTCGTCCCAGGAGCCAACTCACACTAGCATCCTACAACCTCTCATTTCCAACATTCCTGTCCCACCCTAGGAAGTGTGCCCCTTTTCAACTCAACAGTCCTTCGACTTCCCCACTTCCCTTCCAGGGCTTCGAAAATAGGCTGGACATGAATTATCAGAGCACTATAGCTGTAGTTGGGATCCCTCTGGGAAATCCCTTACCAACAACCTCTCTCACCTGGAGAGAGTTGCGCACAGGCCTGGCAACTTGTTTCTTCAATCCACAGGCCTGACAACCCACCTCTTCAAAACCACAAGCCTGACAACCTGCTTCTTCTGTCCAACTCCTAAGTCAATCAAGTAAGGTGATGGAAGCAACAAAGTTCGATTATAGAACAGGTAAGGGAAACAACCACGCTCAGTCTAGGAACTGTGTTGGTAGCAACAACATTCAGGTAAGGCACAATACGGGCTCACGAAAAGTACAGGTGCACTATGCCTAACAACATTTGCACGTAATCATTGTTGAAGGTGTGCGTGAGGCATGGAGAGGTTTGACTAATGGAGTCAATGGAAACCCACGTGAATGCTTTGGTGAATAGGGAAGAATGGTTCCCTATGTGAATGGTTGAGTTTGTGCCTCAATGGGGGAAGATCCCTAAAAACGCGAGTGTAACTAGGGAGAAAAATGGCTGAGTGAGTGAATGGCTCCGTGAGTGGGAAGAATGCCCCCACAAATGGGAAAATATTCCACATAAATATGCATGCGCCCTTGATAACAGATGGCTCTCAAGGAGCTCATTTCTTCCCACTTGTAATTCATTCTCTTTTCCATGAGACTTAGGATAAAATAATTATCCTTAGCATAGTCTTTAGGAAATAATAATATAATATTCTCTTTGAGCTAAGCCCTCAAGCTTATCCCTTTTTCCTAGTCTCATAACTCTCCCCTTCCCTTCCTAGTAGATTTTAGTCCCCCATACTCTTTTATCGTGGTTGGTCTACACGCAACGATATATTATATTGATGATATGAGTGTTCACATATACAAAAATAGGCTCACTAGCCTTTTAGCATCTAGGCTCTTCGACCTAATCATTACATAAGCCTCTTGACTTATAATAACCTAGCTCACCAGCCTATAAAACATATTCACATTTACAACTGGGGCTCGGTCTTCGGGTGTTACAGTTGACCACCCCCCTCCCCCAGAAAACAAATGTCACTATACAAATAAAAAAAAATTAAAAAAAAATGATTCCATTTGGAGGGGTTTTGTTCTCCGTGCTGAAATGATTCCATTACAAAAGAAGTTAATGAAATAACTTTTTTTCAATGAAAAGTCTATCAATGATATATAATTTTTTAAATTAAGCATGCTAATAAGTCATGACAAATATTGAAAATAAAAATAAAAAATTAACAAACTGAGACTAAACAATTTTCACAAATTGAAACTTTTTATAAATTACATAAAACTATCTTATTCTTAATGTTTTGTCCATTTAATTTATTATTATTTATTGTAAAAAAATTCTTTTTAAAAATTCAAATTGATTAGAGGGAGTTTCCAAAATCAAACAAGTGTTGCATGGCAGCGTAGTCCCTGCCAGGCTGGAAGGGGAGTAAATGTGTGGGTTGCAAGTTGAATTTAGTATTCCCGAATTAGTTTTATTTGAAATTTATCAAAAAATATTAATGTCTGGTACATGAATGAAGGTTCCGAGGATCTAAGTTTGATAGTACATGAAGTATTTAATACATAACCAATGTAACCCAAAAATCACGGAGTAGCGGGTTGGCGGAGTTGCGGGCTCACATTTCTCATTTTTTATGGCCAGCCTGTCCCGTGAAATACATTTTGCATCCAACACTTCCGTCATATACATTTTGCACCCAAAAATTACGTCATATACATGAGACAGTAATTTATAGAATATTATAACATTGTACCAAGATTTATAGTAATTTGTATAATGCTATAAAACTTGATACATTTTGCACGTAACGATTACAGAGTCGCGGGTTGGCGGAGTCGTGGGTTCACACTTTTCATGTCCACCGTGTTACGCGATATACATTTTGCACCAAACACTTCCGTCATATACATTTTGCACCGAACAATTCCGTCATATACATGAGACTGAGTAATTTATAGAATATTATAATATTGTATGGAGATTTATAGTAATTTATATAATGCTATAACATGTTTTACTTAATGAATAGTATAAACAATTATTTAAATTTTATTCAACAATTTTTTTTTATAAGTAAGATTGTATAAAAGTCTATCAAAATGAAGGACTACAGAGAATTTCCACGGTTTGAAGCTATAAATACCGAGTTTCCCTGAGGGGAAACCAGCTCAGCCAGCCAAACCGCTTCATAACTGAAGTCTAGACTGTTACTAACGCAAAAAGAGTTCAAAATTCTAGCCCCTAAGGGTGGCCGTTACAACTGTGGAAAGTGTAGACAGCATAACTATAATAACCATGGAAAAATGCATGAAAGGTCTCCATGCACATGAAAAAACAATAGACAAATCACCGGTATGGGCTGTAGTGCGGCGACACGGCCGTGTAAAATGCACCAAATTTTGTGTCCCCAAGAGGAGGCGACTCCTCCTCGACTGGTGTCCAGTCCAGTTGCATGGCGTCCTCCGTCTGTGATGGCATGTGCTCTTCCTTCTGGACATCCTCCAACCGTGATGGAAGCCTCTACTCCTCGTGGTCTGCCTCTGTGTGGACCAAAGTTTCCAGTGCCAACACTAGTGGTGATGTTGCTGTTGGTTGGGCTGCCTCTGCTGGGAGGTGATGAGCACCTTGTAACGTGGAGAGCAACTGCAAGAGTTGATAGTCTTTTTCATCCAGGGTCTCTAGGTGGAACCAGAGGTCATCCATGTCCTGACACAAGTCGAATACCAGGCTCTGCACCAGTGCAAGGCATGTTTTCCACTCGCATTCTAGGTTAGCGTTGGAACCAACTCGAGATTTGGGTTGTCGTAGCGAATTTTGACTGGCTTCTGGACCATCCATTTGAAATTTGGCATCGTGAGGTTGGTCCTGAAGCGACTAGGTGGCCGAAGATTTGGGAGGGGCCAAAGGGCCTAGGTGTGAAATAGATGCCGAATTGCCTAAAGGTCCTAAGTTGTAGTCCAGTGAGGCCCCTGAGCAGTCCAACCCCTCCATTTTGTTGGCAAGGGATGCAACAAGGGGTGAGAAAGAAGTGAGAATTTGAGTCGAATGTGCTAGGGAGGAGGACGAGATGGCCGAAGAGGAAGAGGATAATAGTGAGGGAGAAGGAGGGGGACGAAGGACCAGGCGGGGTCGGTTTGGCTAGCAGGCTGACCCACGTTTCGACTGCTCTCGTAGTCGGGGCATCTCCGGTACAGTGGGAGAATGAAAATGCACTAAAAATAGAGCAGGAGAGGAGAAAAGCAGAGAAGGGAAAGGATGGGCAGGAGGCCAAGGTATGAGAAGAAAAAACAGAAAAGAATGAGCCATTTGGAGCCGTTGAAGCAATTAAAATAGGCCCGGGAGCTGGTGAGGTTCCATAAATGGACACACGCGCAGAGTAAAGGCCCAACGAAGGTGATAGTCCGTCGAAAGGATGCGAAGGTAGAGCAGCATGCACTGAGAAAAATGGCACCCTGCCTCGAGCGAGCTGAACTTAAAGTCATGAGGCAGGTGGGAGGGAGTGGCATGCGATCGTCACATGGTCGGTGCCACTAAGGATCGCTCCTAGTTGCTCCGCTCGACTCTTGTTCTCTAGTAGCACCCCATCCGTGGGAAAGGCAATAAATGTGACGGAGTATAGACATGTGGGCATGAAGTAGAAGTACATGGGCACGTGGGAAAAAATTGAAAAAAATAGTGGTAATGTCTGCTACATAAGTTTGTTGACAAAAAACAGGAAAAAAATTATCATTCCTCACTTATTTTTCTTTAAAAGAAGGGATCGTGGACATAATAGAAATTGAAATTTATGAAATGAAAGGTTCTTGGACAACACAATTTATACATACAAAATATGTAATTTTACAAGGCAAAGCCCTCACTCAATACTTAGCCAATTTTTGGATGGCGGGTTCTCGGGATGTCGGGCTGAAAATTGGGCTTGTGTTCTTTCGTTCCCTACAAAAAGCACTGATAGTTCCGTGATATAAAAACTGACAACCAGACTTGCAGATTATTAGAATTTTAAGGGCATTGTGTCCAAAACATTTAACATTCCTGAAATAGTATTCTTTACATATGTTTTACATACGCTCGTGGACAAAAAAACACAAAAAACTAGTAGTAACGTTTGTTACATTGGTTCGTGGAGAAGAGGACAAAAAAAAATTAGCATTCCCGAAATAACGTTTTTTAAAACAAGGGTTCCTGGACACAAGAAATTGAAATTTATGAGATTAAAGGTTCCTGAACAACATAAATTATACATACCAAACATGCAATTTTATAAAGCAGATATTTACTTTTATACATATGAAATATGTACTTTTATAGAGTATGGGGACGACATTTTATAGAGCATGCACGAAGCCCTGAATTCATACTTAGCAGTTTTTTCATCATGGGTTCTTGGGTTGGCGGGATGAAAAATGGGCCTTTGTTGTTTTGTGGCCTACAAAGAATACCCAGAGTTTCACAATATACAAATTAACAGTCAAAGTTCGAACTATTTGAATTGTAAAAAATAGTGGCAATGTCTGTTACATAGGTTTGTTGACAAAAAACACAAAAGAAATTAGCATTCTTGACTTAGTTTTCTTTAAAAGAAGGGATCGTGGACACAATAGAAATTAAAATTTATGAAATGAAAGGTTCCTGGACAACATAATTTATACATACAGAATATGTAACTTTACAAAACAGATCCCTCATTCCATACTTAGCCAGTTTTTGCATGGCGGGTTCTCGGGATGTCGGGCTAAAAATTGGGCTTCTGTTCTTCCGTGCTCTACAAAAGAGCATCAATAGTTCCGCGATATACAAACTGATAATTGTACTTCCAGACTATTAGAATTTTAAGGGCATCGTGTCCAAAATATTTAGCATTGGGCCTCTGTTGTTTCGTGGCATACAAAGAATACCCAGAGTTCCACGATATACAAATTGACAAGCGGAGTTCAGACTATTTGAATTGTAAAAAATAGTGGTAATGTCTATTACATAGGTTTGTTGACCAAAAAAACAAAAACAATTAGCATTCCTGACTTAGTTTTCTTTAAAAGAAGGGATCGTGGACACAATAGAAATTGAAATTTATGAAATGAAAGGCTCTTGGATAGCCTAATTTATACATACATAATATGTAACTTTAAGCAGATCCCTCATTCCATACTTTTGGATGGCGGGTTCTCGGGATGTCGAGCTGAAAATTGGCTTTTGTTCTTCCGTGCCCTACAAAAAGCATCGATAGTTCCGCGATATACAAATTGAAAATCAGACTTGTGGACTATTAGAATTTTAAGGGCATCGTTTCCATACCAAAGATGCAATTTTATAAAGCAGATATTTACTTTTATACATACAAAAATATGTACTTTTATAGAGTATGGGGATGACATTTTATAAAGCATGCATAAAGCCCTGAATCCATACTTAGCCAGTTTTTGCATCACAGGTTCTCGGGATGTGGGGCTGAAAATTGGTCTTTTGTTGTTCTGTTTCCTACAAAAAAGAACTGATAGTTCCACGATATACAAATTGACAATTGAAACCCATTTTTTTGCATCGTGGGTTCTCGGGTTGGCAGGCTAAAAAATGGGCCTCTGTTGTCCCGTGGCCTACAAAGAATACCCAGAGTTACACGATATACAAATTGACAAGCAGAGTTTGGACTATTTGAATTGTAACGACCTCTGTGGCAAGCAGTAAGAAGGACAGGTGGTAAAGGTAAAGTAGTGAACACAATTTTATGACATTTATATAGAAAAAATAATAAAATGTCTTACATATTCCTATAAATTTAAAGAAACACACACACACACACACACACACACACACACACACACACACACACATATATAGTGATTTACCGCATATGTAATTTTGAAAATGACTAGGCAGGGAAAAATATGCATAACTTATACATACAAAATATGTAATTTACAAAGTAGATATTTATTTTTATACATAGGAAATATGTACTTTTATGCAGTATGGGGATGAGATTTTAAAAAGCGTGGATGAAGCCCTCATAGCATACTTTGCCAGTTTTTGGATGGCGGGTTCTCGGGATGTGGGGCTAAAAATTGGGCTTTTGTTGTTCCGTGTCCTACAAAAAAGCACCGATAGTTCCGTGATATACAAATTGACAATCGGAAGCCAGTTTTTGCATAGCGAGTTCTCGAGCTGGCAGGCTAAAAAATGGGCCTTTGTTGTTCCGTGGCCTACAAAGAATACCCAAAGTTCCGTGATATACAAATTGACAAGTGAAGTTCGAACTATTTGAATTGANGACACACACACACACACACACAAATATATGTGTGAAATATGATATGTGAAATTTGAGTGAGTGATTTACTGCATATGTAATTTTCAAAATGACCAGGTAGGGAAAAATATGCATAATTTATACATACAAAATATGTAATTTACAAAGTAGTTATTTATTTTTTATACATAAGAAATATGTACTTTTATACAGTATGGGGATGAGATTTTAAAGAGCGTGGACGAAGCCATCATAACATACTTTGCCAATTTTGGGGTGGCGGGTTCTCGGGATGTGGGGCTGAAAATTGGGCTTTTGTTTTTCCGTGTGCTACAAAAAAGCACCGATAGTTCCACGATATACAAATTGACAATCAGACTTGGGCACTATTTGAATTTTAAGGGCCTCATGTCAAAAAAATTTAGCATTCCCGTAGTTTTTTTTACGTATGGTCGTGGACAAGAAAACACAAAAAAATAGTAGTAACACTTGTTACATAGTTTCGTGGAGAAAAGCACAAAAAAACCAACATTGTCTAATTAACTTTCCTTAAAACAAGGGCTCCTGGAGAGAAGAAATTGAAATTTATGAAACCAAAGGTCCCTGGACAGCATAAATTATACATACCAAAGATGTAATTTTAAAAAGAAGCTATTAACTTTTATAAATACGAAATATGTACTTTTATAAACTATGGGGAGGAGATTTGATAGAGCATGAACGGAGCCCTGAATCCATAGTTATTCAGTTGTTGCATCGCGGGTTCTGTGGCTGGTGGGTTGAAAAATGGGCCTCTGTTGTTCCGTCACCTACATAGAACACCCAGAGTTCGGCGATATACAAATTGACAAGCAAACTTTGGACTATTTGAATTGTAATGACCTCTATTGGAAACAATATAAAGGACAGGTGGAAAAGATAAAGTTGTGAATTTTTTTTTATGACATTTATATATGTGTGTGTGTGTGAAATTTGAGTGTGATTTACCGCATATGTAAGTTTGAAAATGACCAGACATGGAAAAATATGCATCAAAAAGGAAGAGAATTGAAATAAAATAAACATAATGTCTTCACATTCAGCATAGCTGAAGATAAAAATGTAGCAACACATAAATATATGAGGAGACAAAAGAATAGTTTTATTTCAAATATATGAAAAAAAGAATACTTTGTTACATATTCCTGGAAATTTAAATGTGTTTGTCATATAGACTGGGATTGGGGCTCCCGCGAAGCATAAGATAAATATGTACAAGAAATAGGACTGTAAAGAAGAAGTGGGACACAGTAGAGTGTAATACCTGAAAAGTAGAAATGGTAGGATATCAGACATTGGTTATAGATTTATATTCAGAAAAGGTAGAATAACTAGAGTGATAAAGAAATGACTATGACTATAGATTTACATGCATGTTACATATAAGTAATTTTCGTATTTGCTTGTTGATGGGTATTCCTGTTGATTTTTGTGGCCGACCCACTTCAATAACTGGACTGATAAACAAAGGATGTATAGGAATGTTCCAAGAAGGAATTTTGCTATTTGCTTGCTGATGTATTTTCCTATTGGATTTCCTCGGTGACCCACTTCAAGTTCTCTTCAACATAGCTTCTCAAGGGGGTGACGTTGATGTAATTCAGGATTTTAGTGTTGAAAAGTTCATTTTCTAATTCGGTTACATCAATAGAAAAATTACACAAAAACTGATGAATGTCTCCATTCTACACCGAATAGTGGACTAGCCAGTTCTCCAGGTCTTCCTCATGATATTCAAGGATCCTGTAAAATTTTTCTAGAGACAAGGCCTTAAAATTATCAAGTTGTTTATCGAAAACTTGCTTGTTCAATGCCAATGTGTTGACGATTAAGCTAGGGTCTTGGAAGTCGTTTGTCCTTCCTACTAAGTCTATTTTGGCTAGTTTTGTGACTAATGTTTCTTTCTTTCATATTGTTTGCTCACATGACTAGATGATGAGATGCAAGTTGTTCACCTTTTCTTTCCAACATGCTTTTAATTGAATGAGTCGTTTTGTGGATGGGAGACCATGTTGTCTTCTTGTCATTTCCGGCATGTTGTTGACATGAAAGGAAAAATGGATGACCGTGTGCAAATATAAAGTTTATTCATTTTTTAAATCCGTCTGCAGAAGTTGGAGCAAGTTATGTGCTTTGCTTCCCACCGAATCCATATTTTGTGATGTTTCCCAGGCCTTAGTAATCAATTCCATTATTGTGTTGATATTGTTCTCAACATATCCTCTACAGGATGCCAGGAAGCTCAAGGAGACTTTTAGATTTTCTACAGGGGTGCAGGGAGTCGAAGGTATGGCTATTGCCAAAGGACTGCCAAACAATGACATAGGAAATAAAGCTTCCTCTAATTCCTTAATCCGGTCCTTTACTTTGGCATTCTTGGTCTCAATGACTCCAGTAGAGTCATGAAGAGCATCTCTGGTTGGCATGTGAAGTTGAGAGACTTTCGACGCTTGCATATTGGAAAGGTCAAGTTCTTAACGATGTTTTCTTTTCTTATTTTTTACATCCTTTTTTTCAATAATTAATTTTTTTTATTCGCTTTCAAAAACAACACTCTGGAATACAAAGGATTCATCTTCGTAAAAAATTTCGGTATCAAATATGTCCATTGGGTAGACATGTTGAATTGGGTCTTTGGGCTGATCAAGGTTGCAGAATATGCTATCCAGATCAGCGTCAAGATCCATGTTTTCACCCTAAATTTTGGGTTGGTCCGCCTCCCCTGCAATTGTTTTTCCCTTTTCCTGCACCAAAAGCTTGCCAGAACTATCAAATTTATGATGGACTATTAATTTCTGGACCTCATGCACAAAGATGTTCAGTGCATCTGCACATAACTGCTATGGAACTGTCGCCAGTAGTTTACTTTGTACTTCACGTCCTTGGCCAACAAATTTCTTTCTTGTAACTGGCCTTTTCTAATTCAAACCCACATGCAGGAGAGAACTTGCTCTATTACTATGTGCATTGTTTTGAAAAACACATTTGCTATGTGACAGGAGAAGCAACCACTTGAATGTAGCAGCTCCCATTGGACTATTTTATGATAACTAAATCATTATGTGATATTAGTGCCACATGCGTCTCCATAGAAGAGTGTTGGAAAGTTCATTTCCTCAGCAAATTTGTCCTTGACTATTCCAAGTGGACACTGCCCCTTAGCAGGTGCAATTTCAACAATCTTGTCTTGTAAATCACGATTACACTGTGAATCAATGAATCCATGCAACAATGTCTCAACATGCATTTCATTCTCTTATTCATTACTTGTATCAAAGTCACTCGGATTTTCAAAAGTGTCTACAGAGTTGCCATCCTCTTCTGCAAGAACACTATTCCAGTTGTCATTTATACAAATGTTTTGTACTTTGTATAGGGCCCTTGAACATAATTCCTTTAATGATTTCATAACAACATGCACAAACACTTTGCCTGTCTGATAGGCATTTTTGCATCACAAGCATCTTTTTAGAGTCATGACATTTGTCATTTTATTGTTAATGAATTGTGGAAAGGCTCTTTGCACATCATCTACTTGAACATGCACATTAATAATTGATCCTGTTAAGCCCATCTGGGGTCGTTTATAGGCCCAAGGCCTGATTTGAGAAAATGCAATTCAGAGAGAGAAAAGTCTCTCCTCAAGTTCCGTAAGTGCACTTACATCTGGTAGTGGTGCATTACATCTTATTTGGTCAGGGGTTACAAACTGTGGCAATTTTCCACTTTCAAGCGACCGCTTGCATGGAAGAAAAATTTTTCCACTGGAAAATGATTTATCGTGCGCTGTCACCTGGAGGTATTCTGCTTGCAAAGCAGCCATAAAAGACTTGTTGTTTTCTGAGAAATTCAGTTACTCACAAATTGCACATGCAATGGAAGGAGTATATTTAATTTGTTTCATGTACGTCTATCTTGCATTTTTCTTTCGCAGGGAAGTATGGGTAGAAACTGTTTCTTGGTTTTCATTGTGAGTAGTCCATGGTGTTGTTGCTAGCACATGAAATGTGACGGTTGCATGACCATTCTGGGATATGTGACCTCACATGTTTCTGTTGTTTTGTGCATGGACAAGTTTCTTTAGATTGTGATATGTGGCTTTCTCTCTAATATTTCTTTCTCTCGCGCATGACCTTTTTCAAGTTGTGGTAACTTACTCTACATTTCTTTCCCAAGGGCATAATGAGATGGTGGAAATTGGGATGAAGTTCACTCTGACCCAAGTACTAATAACCTAGTCTACGTTTTTGTTCAAGGCTTGTGTGGCCTCATCACAACTGGGATGAATTTGATGCATAATTTTTTTCAAGTTGTGATAACTTACTCTAGGTTTTTTGTTTAAGCTCTGTATGTGCTCATCACAAATATGATGAATTTCACGCATCATTTTTTTTTTCAAGCCCTTTATGGACATATCGCACCCGACAAGAGTTTCATTCTCACTAAAAATCATGTCGCGCGTATGCAGATTCGATGCAGTTTGGGTGGAATGGACATCCAACCCTGAACCATCGATGTGTCGAAGCAAAGGTTCATAATGGATATGTGTTGTATCTGTTTTCAACGAGAGGATGTCAAATGTTCAATCGTAATTTGAATCAATTAAGAAGGAATGGACAGTGCCATCTGGCAATGCCGAACAGACTTGGATATTTACTCTAAATATCATAGATAACCATTGTAAATAGAATCTGCAACCCTCCACATTCCATTTTTCATATGGAAGCGCCATGTTTACAAGGTATTCCTGCCAAGTTCCAATTGCGAGCATATTTTCCAGGAGATATGGCAAAAGGTGCTGATGCAAGCACCTAAAAGCTTGTTGGCTTCCACCTACAATTGCATTGCAAAAGGACTGCACGGTGTAAAGATGCATTGAATGTAAACCAAACTTCGTTGCTACCAAACAACAAATTGCATTAAACAGACTATCTCCACAGTTAGACAAAACATTTGTTTCCAGCTGCAAACCATGGCAATCTATGCGATGCATAATCCGTTCACACTGTGATTCAAGGTCTTTGCAAAAGAGGGACAAGTAAATATGAGATACTTCAACATTGCATATGGACATTTTTATGTACATGAGTGGTTCATAATGACCACTGAGAGCATTGGCATCATGGAAAAAGGTGCAATATGGATTGTCAGAGGCAACTTTGTTGAATAGTAGATATCTTCTTTTTCTTGTTAATGACCATATTCCAACGATATATTGAGCCAGTTAGATATCCACCGTATACAAAATGTGTCTCCCCAAAGTCCCCTCTCATGTGCAGGAAAAGATGGATATGCAGACAACCACAACTTTGAAAAATATGTAGCGACATTATGTATTCCGTGCAACTGCCGAAGAAAAGCGGATTCTAGTTCGTATTCATAGGAGTTCAATGCCTCCGCGTCACTATTTTTTAAACAGACCAAGAAATAATCTATCAATTCATTGCGCAGCTCAGTCGACGAATACCGGAAATGCAACAGAACCTGGAATGTATCAAAAAGGCAATCCCCTGTAGTATACAAGAATGCATCCAATCTAAAAAGGCCATTGTTATGCAAAGCCATGTCAATGCTGCCATGTATAATGGAGTGTGTATCTATTTCATACGACTCAACATCTATTACTTCTTCCATCTTCTCAACTCTGATTTTGAAGCTATTTGTTATATTATTTCACTTTCTGTGAAAACAAAGAAAAGTGGAAAAAAAATAATAGCACCCCCCCAAAAAAGGAAAGAAAAATAGGACAACTACAAGCGCAAAATTGGTTACCAAACAGAAGAAACAATGCAAATAAATAACACCATAAATTTACTAGGTAGAAAGACAACAGGTGGGCATAGTTTTCCGACCCACAGAATAAAAGCATTCCCTGCGTCTACACTCCGACCGATGGTTCCCTCTTCTAATAGCTTCAAACTACTTTTCGAGAACCCCTTTGCATTGCAATTTTCCAAACAACTATGAACGTCGCAACAGGCATATGAAGACGCATGGTTTCCAGGAACATAAATGAAAAGCACAGACAAAGATTATCTGCAACAGAATTTGGAGGCAGGGACCCCCACCATTGAAAAACAACAACAAGGAAACTTACCCATCAACGAGAGACGACAAGAGGCCAGCCCTGAAAAAACTGGAAACCGCAATAACAGGTCCAACAACTTGCAAAGTTGAAGAACAACAAACCAGTGAACAACCACGAAGATGTCCAACTACAGCTATAGGACCTCAACGAAGATTGTTGTTCTTCAACTTTGCCGAGCATAAAAAAAATGGAACGAAACTGTATCCCAATGCATTTGCACAATAAACATTTAAACTGTTAGGTAAACACTTAAGACTGTCAGGACCGCCTAAGGGCATAGCCCTGTGCAAAAATTTAAGAAAAAAAGCAGCGTGGAAGATCTGTTCTCTCGAAGCCCGCAACAATAAAACAAAAATCACACATACTAATATGGTAGACAATGTATTTTAGCTAGAAGGAATTGCTAAATGAAACATTCGAACTAATGCTAGCATTAATACACCTTCGACCATTGCATAAGAAAATATATGAGTCTAAAAGACCATATATGATGAAATACTTTGGATATGCCAATATATATAACATTGGGAATAGCGAAGCCGAAAAAAAGACCTCCAATCCATTGTCCAATCACATCTTCACAAACATGGTACTTTTTATTATATAAAAATCGACAGAAGATGTCCGACTACCATAAAAAAAATGGAATGAAATTGTATTCCAACGCATTTGTACAATAAATATTTAAGACTGCCAGACTTGTTAGGTAAACACTTAAGACTGTCAAGACCGTCTAAGGGCCTAGCCCTGTACAAACATTTAAGAAAAAAATGTAGCGTGGCAAGCTTCTTCTCTTGAAGCACATAACAATAAAGAAAAAACCAGGCATACTAATATGGTAGACAATGTATTCAAGCTAGTAGAAAATTCTTAAGGAAACATTCGAACTAATGCTAGCATTAATCCACCTTCGACCAATGCATAAGAAAATATATGATTCAAAAATACCATATACGATTCAAATACTTTGTACATGCCAAAAAATATAACATTGGGAATAGCAAAGCTGGCAATAAGACCTCCATTCCGTTGTCCAATCAGATCTTGAAAAACATGGTACTTTTTATTATATAAAAATCGATGTTTTCACTTCCCTTGTTCCAACAATAGATAATATGCAAATATTTGTGGTCAATGCACAATTTAATACTAGGTCAATGATTTATCAATCGCTATAGTCCCTCTCTACCTACGACAAGGACTAATAACCACTTTTTCAAAAATCATGCAAGTGCACTTTCCAAATTACCTTCCTTAGAGCAAAACAATGTTTTGCATGAACAACCCTTTCCCTTTTACACTTATCTAGATCCATCTTCTCATTTTGTCAACTTCTAATTTCTCTTCATCCCTTTACCCCCCATTTCATAAGAGCTTACTTTTCTATTATATTTGGTCTCATCACAAAAAAATAAAAGTCCTTTTTCAATCATTATTATATGGATCCACAGAGAATCAATTTCAATAATCTCTCTCTTAGTCCTTCTTCCAATTTGTCCTCTCCTACACTGAAATAATTACACTGAATAATTGTAGTACTAAATGGATAATTCTACTATATACCCTTCATTCACTCCATCAAATTACAAATAGTCAATTACTTGTAACCACTTGTTATCTAAATTCTTTAGGTTTCAACCTTTTCTTCACTCCACACCATTAGTTCTTAAAGTTGGTGAATAATATTAATCTCAATTTGTCTTAAAATTCATTCTTAAAGGAGA